>JAHHUM010001393.1:0-40778 GCA_036173005.1 Crenichthys baileyi | reverse complement strand
TGTGGGGGGGAAAAACATTTCCTGACTCGCTCCCCAAAAACCCCCCAAAGGGGCTCAAAATTTTTTGGATCTGGTGACTGTGCAGGCCCAGGGGAGATGTTCAACTTCACTTTCATGTTCATCAAACCAATCTTTCACCAGTCTTGCTGTGTGTATTGGGTGCAATTGTCATCCTGATACACGGCACCGCCTTCAGGATACAATGTTTGAACCATTGGATGCACATGGTCCTCAAGAAATGGTTTTGTAGTCCTTGGCAGTGACGCGCCCATCTAGTACAAGTATAGGGCCAAGGGAATGCCATGATATGGCAGCCCAAACCATCACTGATCCCCCCCCATGCTTGACTCTGGGCATGCAACAGTCTGGGTGGTACGCTTCGTTTGGGGTTTCTCCACACCGTAACTCTCCCCCCGGTTTGGGGGGAAAACAGTAAAGGGAATCATCAGAGAACAATATATTTTTTTCACATTGTCCACACCCCCAAGTTTTGCGCTCCTTTGCACCATTAAAACCCGTTTTGGATGAGTGACCAAAGGTTTGGCTATAGCAGCCCGGGCCCCGGTATATTGACCCTGTGGAGCTCCCAAACGGACATTTCTGGTGGGAAACAGGAGAGTTGAGGTGCACATTTAATTCTGCCGTGATTTGGGGCAGCCGTGGTTTTATGTTTTTTGGAAAAATTTCGGGTTAGCACCCAAACATCCCTTTCAGACAGCTTCCTCTTGCGTCCACAGTTTAATCATGTTGGGATGGGGTTTTTGTCCTTCTTGGTGGTATGCTGACATTCCCTGGATACCGGGGGCTCTTGATACATCACAAAGACTTGCTGTCTTGATCCAGAGGCGCCAGCAAGACGTGCACCAACAATTTGTCCTCTTTTGAACTCTGGTATGTCACCCATAATGTTGTGTGCATTTCAATATTTTGAGCAAAACTGTGCTCTTACCCTGCTAATTGAACCTTTACACTCTGCTCTTACTGGTGCAATGTGCAATTAATGAAGACTGGCTACCAGGCTGGTCCAATTTAGCCATGAAACATCCCACACTAAAATGACAGGTGTTTCAGTTTCATTGTCCAACCCCTGTACCTCGCTCTGTACAAGCACTGAGTAAGTCCAGCGGGAGGGTTAAAGTTAAGACAAACTTTATTTAAAGGGTGGCTTTTAAACACAGAAGATCGGCCATAACGCGTCGCCCACGCTTATGCATTTCAACCCTTTTTGTAGTAGTATTTTAAAGGTATGTGCTTGATTCTGGTGACCAGATATAAGTTTCTTTTGTTAGCTCCAACCGCTAACAGCTAACAACACGTGCTCGCCCACTTTATGAGTCAGCTGAAGATCATTTACCCAGAAAGGTTTAGTTTCGAATCTAGTAAATAATATTTTCCTAAATATTATTTTACTAAACGTGATAACTAATTAAACACCATTAAGATCAATTTATCCAAAAGGGTGGGTTCTTATTATCTTATCAAAATAATATTTATGGAAATATTATTTTGATAAAAAAAGGCAGATAATTAAACACCATTGAGAATTGGTCATCCAGAAAGTTGGTTTTATTCAGCAAATCATTCTTTAAAATGTTATTTTATCAAAATAATGTTTATCTGATCTTGCATTGTGAATGGTTGTCTAAAGCTATACCAATTATTGGCTAAGTTAGTTACAAGACTAACGTAACTTAATTTTCAGATTCTTCAAGATAATCCTTTGTTCTCAAACATAAATAACATTGCATGGTAATATTGCATCAGTCCTTCGATCATGGTTTTCAACCATCCTTGATTCATTTGTTTATATTGTACATAGCCCATTAGTCTTCCTTATTCTTTCATTCTGCTTGGTAGTTTAGTTGGGTTGTGTTAGCATAGTAAAGAGTTTGTTGATTGAAATATGTTTGATTTTGAGTTGACTTATATTTGTTAATAATTTCTTGTATTTTAAGAAATTGTGTGAATTCATTCTGTGTGTGTGCAGAGTTTTGCTGTTTAATCATGACAGAGCTTGGCTCATCCCTTTCAATTTTGTCCTAATACCATCGCCTTACTGGGTTGGTACCCACAGGACAACCCTTAACAGACCAGATATTATTTAATAAAATATTAAAGTATTAATATTAAATAATATATTCCAGTGGCGATTGCTCTAAGACTGCAAGGGAAGCTCAGCTTCCCCTAAAATGTCAAAAAATAAGTGATCAAATATATACTGTTGTGTGTACATGTCATTGACTAAATATGCTCAGCTTTTTTTCAGAATCAGCTTCTTATCACTGGTAACGATGCAGCTTTCCTCTCAGTCATTCCCGTAGCTTCACAGTGCTTTAAACAGTGACTTCAATAACGAAGCAAAAATGCTGGGCTTTGTCCCGCCCATCGGACGCTCAGCGTCTCTGGGGGTCTATGGAGCAGCCTCGGCTGGAGCGAAACGAGACGAGTCATTGGAAAAATGCTGGGCTTTGTCCCGCCCATCGGACGCTCAGCGTCTCTGGGGGGTCTATGGGGCAGTGGGCTGGCCTCGGCTGGCCGGGACGCTCAGCTTCTGCATGATGATTGGATGATCTGTCTGAGGCTGAATCCCTTTTTGATTGACAGCGAAATGAGTGAATCAGCGATCTTGAAATTGAGCTTCCCCTCCTTGAAAGACCAGCATCCGCCACTGATATATTCATATTCATAATCACAACAGTATGTAGAGGCCTTAAATACATAAGTTTTAATTTTATATACTGGTCAGGGAATGCAACAGTGATGCTGTATAGAAGAAGAGAGAGCAGACTAATTGAGGCAAGCGTAGGCCCTTCACTGGAGGCTATGGAAATGATTGTTCGAAGGAAGACGTTTAAAAAACGTATCCTCTTCAAAAGGCAGCCATTCAACGTGTTTTCCATCAGAAGCGTCTTCAGAATCACAGCAGCAACAACCCCTAAAACAGATATTTCCTAAGTCATTTCAATCTGGAAAGACTCACAAATGAGAGAAACACAGAGATGGCAATTAGAGGAGTTTATTAGCTGATGTTTGATTTCTTTTGGCACTCGGACCCCGGTGGAAGACATGGATGCTGGTAATGACATGAGCTTGAATGAACATCTCAGGGTTAGAATTAGAGAAGTCTTCCCCCCGGAATCTTGATACTGGTGGTGGAGTGGAGGCTTGAGGAGATAAGTGAGTCGGAAGGAGCTTGAAGCCTGATGGTGGAGATGGGGTGGAGGAGGGTCGAAGCTCAGCTGAAGAGCAGGAGATTGTGCGAAAGAAAGGTCTTTTAAAGCAAAGCCTGGTGGGATGATTGGCTGAAGAAGAATGTGGATCAGGAGCTCATTGGTTGGAGCGGAGAACATGGTGGAGAAATTAGATGGAGCCGGAGGTGGAGGTGAGTCTTCCAAATTGAATTTTTTAAAACTCCATTACCACTCATAGAGTCTTTGAAGAAAATTAGTATGCTCATGCAATGCAAATTTCACTTTTTGGCCCAAAAAAGTATGTTTGAGGAAAATGATTTTAAACAGAATATATTTTTATCCTTTTCAATAGAAAAAAGTTTATGGAAGTTTTTTTAATTTATTTAAACGTGTGTTGAAGTACCTGTGGTGTAATCTGAGCTGCAGAGGCTCTTGGGAACAGGACCTTTACAGCATCTGGCCTGGAACTGAAAAGTTCCCAGACACCAGCATCGTTGAGACCCCTTCTTATATGTTTTACTTGCTGAGTCGCCTGTCCAAGAACCTGTAAAATGGGACACAGAACAATTTAATAATAATCCTTATTTTGGAAATTTGTCCTCTGCATTTAACCCATCCCCTTAGGGAGCAGTGAGCTGCCATTGTGCCGCGCCCGGGGAGCATTCTTGGGCTAAGGGTCTTTCTCAGGAACTATTAGGACGAACTCTTACCACCTGAGCCACAGTCTACCTTTTTGGGCGATGACTAAGTATAAATCTATTGACCAAGTGCTGGAGCAGAATGTCGTGAATGTCAAGAGGGCTGTCCTCTCCTTTTGCCTCGGCTCTGACTTTCTCCGGCTGCTGCAGTCGTCTTCACCGGGAAGCGGCATCTGCTCCTGGTCCGGGGAATCTGGCTGACGCTTCCACACCTCCTCGTTGTCAAGCATCAGAGTCCGCGTCAGCCAAACCGGGATCCAGCGAGGCAGATGTGTCTCCCACATCTTTGTCTGTCACAGCACAATCTCACAGGCTTGCTGCTGCTTCGCCTGTGACGTCTCCAGTCCTTGTTACCAGGGCAACGCTCGACGAGCCTGAGAAGCGGCTGAGGTTGCATGCTCGTAAGCTCAAGCTGGTTAGGAGGACCAGTCTCCTGCATCCCTCTCCTGAGCTGAAGGAGAAAGTGAGGGAGATAGAGGAGAATTACGAGGTAGCAGTAAGGCATTTTTGCTGCCGCCCAGCTTCATCCGCGTGGGCCACGTCTCCAGAGCGGTGCTGCTGCACAGCCCATGCCACACCTCCAGAGCAGTGCTAAGTAGCCTGCCTCAACCTTCCGCACGCCGCAGAGGGCGTCTTAAGAGGGACGCCTCGGCTCCAGTCATCAGGGTCCGGCTGGGTCCCTGGGTTCTGTCATGATTTGAAGGTGTTTTTGGTTTTATTTTTAGGTTTTATTTATTCTTATTTTCAGTCTGCTTTTTTGATCCTGCTTTTATTTATTATTTTCCCTCGTTGTCCTTTAGTTTCTGATTGTTGTTTTCTAGTTTATGTTCTGTACGTTATGTTTTCTAGTTTGTATCAGTGGATTTCTGTTTTGTCCGAGTCACATTTCGTTTTCACTCCCTGCATCTGGCAACCCATAATCAGCTTAATTCGGTCCACCTGCACTAAGCAATCAGTCTCCCGGTTTCACCTGTAGCATACTCAATTTATACTCCGTTTGTTTGTTCATCGCGGAAACATCACCACTTCTGTTTGTAACCAACGTCTGTTCATTTTTTGTTCCTGCCCCCACCTTGGAGTGAATTGGTTTTCTTTGCTTAAAAATAAACCGTTTCACTTACGGTTACGAATCCTGTCTGTTTGCATTCTGGGGTCCTCCGCCACACCAGCCCTGACAGAATGTTTCCGCCAGACATGGGCCTCATGGATGAACAGCAGACAAACGCCCTGGATCGCTGGTCCAGCAGCAGAAGGAGGAGGCTCTAAAAAATCTGCCCGATGACCTGGAGATTCTGCCTTCACTGCTGCTGGAGCAGATGGAGCACGTGAATTGCTTTTCTTTGCTTAAAAACGTAGAGTTACGATGGCTGTCTGTCTGCATTCTGGGGTCCTCCACCATACCAGCCTTGACAATATATCATGAACAAAATACTACCAGATGCAAAAAAAAAAGTTACTGACGATACATATGACCTGCCACTGTAAAATATGTCCAGATAGTAAATCAGCTTTCATTTCAATTCAGTTTATTTATATAGCGCAAAATCACAACATGTCATCTCAAGGCATTTTACAAAGTGTCTTAAGATTACAATCATACAGATTCCAAATCAAGTAAATTCATTCCAATTGAACGTAGTTATTAAACAGTGCAGTCAAATTCAGTTTATTATTCCAATTGGTTCAGAAGTTTTTAATCCACGAGTTTGATAACCCAGCAGATTGCATCCAGTCAGTGACTTGCAGCATTCACTCCATCTGGATGAGCATGTAGAGACAGTGGACAGTCACTGGCATTGACTTTGCATCAATCCCCCATACTGAGCATGAATATAGCAACAGTGCAGAGGAAAACTCCCTTTTAACAGGAAGAAACCTGCAGCAGAACCAAAACCAGGCTCAGTGTGAGCGGCCATCTGCCACGACCGACTAGGGGTTAGAGAGAACAGAGCAAAGACAAAAAAAGAACACAGAAGTACTGATCAAGGAGTACTTTCTATGTGAAATCAATTCAGTTTATTTATTTATATAACGCCAATTCACAACACATGTCGTCTCAAGGAACTTCACAAAAGTCAGGTATAAACATTCCAATTAATCTTAATCATTGAACAGTGCAGTCAGATTCTGTTATATATTCAAATTGGATAAAAAGTTTTTCTGTCTAAGGAAACCCAGCAGATTGCATCCAGTCAGTGACTTTCAGCATACACTCCTCCCGGATGAGCATGTAGAGACAGTGGACAGTCACTGGCGTTGACTTTGCAGCAATCCCTCATACTGAGCATGCATGTAGCAACAGTGGAGAGGAAAAACTCCCTTTTAACAGGAAAAAAACCTCCAGCAGAACCAGGCTCAGTGTGAGCGGCCATCTGCCACGACCGACTGGGGGTTAGAGAGACAGAGCAGAGACACAAAAAAAAAAAGAAGCACTGATCCAGGAGTACTTTCTATGGGAAGGAAAAGGTAAATGTTAATGGATGTAGCTCCTTTAGTCGTTTCACCTAGAAAGAAGGAACAGATAAACTCTGAGCCAGTTTTCAAGTTTAGAGTCTGAAGAGAGCACATAGAGTTAGTTACAGTAAAAGCTCAGTCAGTTGCCATGTCTAGGAGAGAGAAAGGGTTAAACACTGAAAGACAGGGCCATGTGGATCATCGGTAGAGGGTGAGCATTAAGTTGTCAGCAGAAGCTTGGAGGATTCCCCTCTCCAGAAAGGTGTTACAGGTAGACACAGAGTCAGGCCAGGTGTAGCTTCTAGGAAGAGAAACGAGAGAGAACAAAGTTAAAAGCTGAAATAACAGCAAATAATACAAAATTGAAGAGTAGTGTGAGGAAGTAGCGAAGAGGGTGAAAGTGGTCATTATGTCCTCCAGCAGCCTAAGCCTATAGCAGCATAACTACAGAGATAGCTCAGGATAACCTAAACCACTCTAACTATAAGCTTTATCAAAAAGGAAAGTTTTAACCCAAGCCTTAAAAGTAGACAGTTTGTCCATCTAGAGCCCACTGATGGCCATTGTTATACTATGTTGGGACCATGGATTTCAACATTAAAACTCTGGTATACACTTTTCTGGAGTTGTCAAAATAAATTGCATTTAACAGACTTTCAGCACAACTTCAGAAGGGGAAAGGGGGGTAACAATTCAATTCAATTCAGTTTATTTATATAGCGCCAATTCACAACACATGTCGTCTCAAGGCACTTCACAAAAGTCAGGTACATACATTCCAATTAATTTTAACCATTGAACAGTGCAGTCAGATTCAGTTATTTATTCAAATTGGATAAAAAGTATTTCTATCCTAGGAAACCCAGCAGATTGCATCCAGTCAGTGACTTGCAGCATTCACTCCTCCCGGATGAGCATGTAGAGACAGTGGAAAGTCACTGGCGATGACTTTGCAGCAATCCCTCATGCTGAGCATGCAGAACAGCAGACTTCCCATGATACCACTGGCTATATAAAAACACCCCCTTTCCAATGGCCCGATCTCTCCAAGCCGGTTGACCATCGGACCAGGAGCAGACACAGCGTGCTGAAGTCTTTTTGCTGGCAAAAAGACATAATCTCTTCAAACTGGATCCAAGAGTCTCATATGATCACCAATCATATGCAAAGATAAGTATGAGTGAATGGCTGTTTGTGTACCCAGTATTCATTCATAAAAACGGGAATTAAGGTACACGCCTGGCTTGACTTTCTCACCGAGGCCTGTTGAAGCAACGGTGTCCCAGAAAAGTCCCCAGCAGAGACGCGGTCTCTACAACCCGAGTGAAGCGGTTTTGCTTGCCTGAGAGAAGGACGACGAGCAGCCGCATCACCGGTAACGTGCAGTTTTGGCCGGCTGCCAGAACGGGACGCCCACCCACAGCTTCGTTAGGTTAGCCGAAGGCTAACCGCTTGTTGACTGTGGACGTTTCTTCAGACTTTGCCCTTGGACAACATTTCCTCACCACGGTTCATGAGGTTAAGTGTTTGGGCAGAATAACAGTTAGGATGAAATGATCTAAACGTTTTTCATTTTATGAAGTTTGGTTTTGTTTGTGTGAAACTGCTATCTTAGTGCTAGCAGGCTATCTGCAGCACACGTGGTCAGTTTGTGTTCTGTGTTTGTGTGTTTTTTTAAAGTTAAGACAAACTTTATTTAAAGGGTGATTTTAAACACAGAAGATTGCTCATAATGCGCCGTCCGTGCTTATGCATTTTAACCCTTTATTGACAGTATTTTAAGTGTGTGTGTTTTGATTCTGGATGCTAAGCTATCAGCCTCCTTTGTTAGCTTAACTGCTAACAGCCTAGGCCACGTGCTTGCTGCTAAAAATATTTACCCAGAACTGTTAAGTTTTCAATCCAGTAAATAATGTCCCTAACACCATTTTACTAAATTTGATAACTAAGTAAACACCATGAAGCCCCATTTCTCCAGAAAGATTTGGTTCCTTTCAAAGCTATTTCTTTAAATAATTTACCGGTACCTTTAATAATATTTCTTTAAATATTATTTCAATAAATAAAGGCAGCTAATGGGACACCATTGAGAATTAGTTATCCAGAAGGTTGGTTTTATTCAGCAGATCATTCTTTAAAACATTATTTTATTAAAATATTTTATCTGATCTTGCATTGTGAATGGTCGTCTAACGTTTGCTGATTATTGCCTAAGTTAGTTCCAAGACTAACTTAACTTCATTTCCAGATTCCTCAAGATAATCCTTGGTTCTCAAACATAAATAACATTGCATGGTAATGTTGCATCACTCTTTTGGTCATGATTTTCAATCATCTTTAATCAACTTGTTTATATTGTACATAGCCCATTAGTCTTCCTTATTCTTTAATTCTGCTTGGTAGTTTAGTTGGATTGTTTTAGCATAGTAAAGAGTTTGTTGATTGAAATATGTTTGACTTTGAATTGACTTATTTTTGTTAATAAATTCTTGTATTTTAAGAAATTGTGTGAATTCATTCCATGTGTGTGCAGAGTTTATGCTGTTCAATAATGTCAGAGCTTGGCTCACACCTTTCTACTTTGTCCTAATACCTTACTGGGGTGGTATTCACAGGACAACCCTTAACAGACCAAAATATTATTTGATAAAATATTAAAATATTAATATTAAATATTAAATAATATTGTCAGACTAATAATCACAACAACTAAAAACCACAACGATTGGGATACCTCTCTCTGTCAGACTGATTATAACTATTGGAAAAGAGAGGGGGTCATACAGGTAGCAGAAATGGAGGGTGTGTTTGCACCTCAACCATAACTGAGCCGGTTTAGGCTAAACCTGACTCCCCCTTACTCCATCCAACAAGGGGAGAAGAAGACGGAGCTAAAATAAGGAAGATAGCTCAGGATAACCTAAGCCACTCTAACTATAAGCTTTATCAAAAAGGAAAGTTTTAAGCCTAGCCTTAAAAGTAGACAGGGTGTCCGCCTGAAAGACTAAAACTGGGAGCTGGTTGCACAGAAGAGGAGCCTGATAACTAAAGGATCTGCCTCCCATTGTACTTCTAGAGACTCTAGGAACCACCAGTAAACCTGCATGCTGAGAACGAAGTGCTCTGTTAGGAACATATGGAACAATCAGATCTCTGATGTATGATGGAGCTAAATCATTAAGGACTTTATATGTGAGGAGGAGAATTTTAAATTCTGTTCTGGATTTAACAGGGAGCCAATGAAGGGAAGCTAAAGTAGGGGAAATATGATCTCTCTTTTTAATTTTCATCAGAACTCTTGCTGCAGCATTTTGAATCAGCTGAAGGCTTTTAACTGTATTTTGTGGACATCCTGATAGTAAAGAATTACAATAGTCCAGCCTTGAAGTAACAAATGCATGGACTAGTTTTTCAGCATCAATCCTGGACAGGATATTTCTAATTTTGGCAATGTTCCGGAGATGAAAGAAGGAAATCCTAGAAACCTGTTTAATATGGGATTTAAATGACATGTCCTGGTCAAAAATAACACCAAGGTTTTTTACTTTATTATCGGAGGTCAATTTAATGCCATCCAGGTTAAGTGATTGACTAAGCAGTTTCTTTTTTAAAGACTCCAGTCCAAAGACGACAAATTCTGTCTTGTCTGAATTTAGAAGCAGAAAATTTAAAGTCATCCAAGTTTTTATTGTCTTCAAGACATGCTTGTAGTCTAACTGGTTGGGCTCATCAGGATTTATGGATAAGTAAAGCTGAGTGTCATCAGCGTAACAGTGAAAATTTATTCTATTACCTATTGGACGCATATATATAGTAAAGAGAATTGGCCGAAGTACTGAACCCTGTGGTACTCCACAACTAACCCTGGGGTTTAAAGATGATTTATCATTTACATGAACAAACTGGAATCTGTCAGACAAATAAGATTTAAACCAGCCTAGCGCTGTTCCCCTGATCCCTACAGCAGATCGACTGTATCAAATTCAGCACTGAGATCTAAGAGGACAAATACAGACACAAGTCAATTATCTGAGGAGAGACTAAATGTACATCCTTCAATCAAACGAGGTGTGAAAATTTTGACAGGTGGGTGGAACTTCCGGTAGCGGACATCCTAAGGCGGGACTTCCGGCGACATAACCGGATGTTGTCATTAACCGGATGTTGTCATTAACCGGACCTAAGAGAACCTGACAGAATTGTAAATTCATTTTAGCTGATTTTAGTTACCTTAAGCTTCTCTTTTTTCATCTTAGAGCAATAGTTATTTAGGATTTAGAGAAAACAGTTGTCTCCTCATCCCACGTGGGGGCCAGAGGTTGTATCCTGTAGTGTGGTCTATGTTTAAAGTCTCAAGAAACTGAAAAAATAAGTTATAAAGAGTGTAGACAAAGACCAGAGCATCTGGAATAATGTTCTTGGTCAGATGAGTCAAATATTAAATTATTGGGACTCTTCGAAACGGAGAGCATGTTTGGTATAAACCAAACAGCTTCCAGGAAAAGAACCTCAAACCAGCTATGATGCATGGAGGTGGAAAAGTCATGGTTTGGGAAAACTTTGCTGTAGCAGGACCTGACCAAATAACCAGCATAGAACCCAACATCATATTTACCGTGTGTCAGAGGGTGCTTGAGGAAAAATGTGAGACTATCTGTAAAATAAATGAAGCTGAAGCGGAACTGGACCCTACAGGGTGACAATGGCCCAAAACATGCCAGTATATCCTCTAAGGACTGGGTGAGAATTAGGAAATGGAAAGTCAGAAACTCTTGATTTTCTTGAGATGCTGTGGGGAGACTTCAAATGTCCTTCACATGCAAGAAACCCCTCAAACATCTCACAGCTGAAAAAATATTCGTCTGTAATGTTTCTGTGACAACTCAATGCAAATTACAATGTCAGATTCTCAAGGTCCAGAGAATGAAGACAAACGGGGTAGGTTTGTTAATGACTTTAGTAAAGCCCTCTAAGAACCATTAAAGGCTTTCGTGTTTAAGCTATCACTTTCAGATGTCAACATTATTTGTTTAAATTAACAATAATAACTTTATTCTGTATTCTCCAGACACTAAATACAGAAAAAGGTCTGAATGTCTGATCTACAAAATGAGAGAAGGGCCTGGTGGACGGTGACATGAACAACAAAACAGAAGTGGTTTTATGTGTCTCTGCTGCAATTTTGAGAGGAAAACCATTAAGGATTAAATATTCAAAAGAGTTTCTTGTGTGTTCTATTGATTGGTCTCGGGATAATCAATAATCGGACCTGAAAGATGTTTTTCCGAGAGGACTCTCCTCCTGCCACACGGTGTCAAACTTACTTTCGAGGGAATGTGGAGCGTCAAATTAATTAGTAGGAGTGACTCCATTTATAAACAACATATCCCTCTTGCCTGCAGCAAACCAGGTTTCTGTTGAGGCAAAATAAATCAATATTGATTGTCAGGACAAATCAGGTCACTGACTAAGCTAAAGTCTTTGAAGAGAGAGATCTTATGTTCAGTAGCCACATTTAATTGTCTTGATTTTTCATTTTTACGTCTGAGTGTGTCTCTATGTTTATGATATTTTCCTGACTTTCCTCTTTTTAGATTACTTTTTCGAGTAATCTCATTTTTTAGAAATTTTATGTTTTTTTTGGGGGTTTCCAAAATTTAGATTGTTTTATTATTGTTAGATATATGGTCGTCTCTGGCTGTCCACCCTTCTCCATTTTTGTGGGGCCCCACTGGGATGAAAGGGGGACTTAGACATTTCTTCGCTTCTGCTCATCAGAATGGTCCACATAAGAGGTGGGGTCTGGGCAAAGAAAATTAGTTTAGGATAAAAAACCCCAAAAATATTTTTAATTTTATGGTGTTTTAGTTTTTGACAAACTTTTTTTTTGAAGGATATGCTTTAAACACTGGTGGTTCAGTAATGGGTTTTGCTCCATTTTATCTGTGTTTTTTTTTAATCTCCTTGAACTAACCTGCAAAAAATTTTTTCGAATTTTGCTTAAGACATGCTAAAGGGCTGTCCTCTGCTAGCAGCTAAAATGCTAATACCTCTGCTAATACTACACAGTAGACAACCCTTTTTTTTACAACAGAGCTTGTTTCATTCACTCCCGTACTTGTTAAAAACCGCCCCCAAGCTTGTATACAACAATAAATACTATTAATACAAAATATTAACCTATGGGTAAACTTATACGACTGTTGAATAATGTATTTTCTTTGGGGTTAGGATTCGGTGACCCGGATGTGGTACCCCCACATTTTTTCTGTTCGTCCAAATACCGGGGCGCCCCCTGGCATCTTTAAATAAAGGGTTTGCGCCACCATTTTAAGAGTTTATAACTTAGTTCAATCATGTGCTGAGGAATACTTCCATAACATCAGTTCTCCAAAAAGGTTATTGATTTCTAATTTGGGAAATCGTTCTAAAAAATATTTTATTATAATGTTTATTGCCTGGTTCACAAGGCAGGATTTTCAAATTGTCAGCTGATTTTCAAAACCGAAGACCACATACGTGACGATAAAAAATTGTTGGTATAACAGGTACGGTCCTACAACGTGTGATTCTAAGCACAACACACCACACACGAACACATTTCACTCGCAAATATTCAGATTTCAGACTGGAAATTTCGCAAACCCTCTTGACAATCAAACATGAGTTCAGAGTAATTCCCTTCAGTGTTTCTCTCACCTCGCTTTCTGATTGGCTACACGTCACATTCAACAGGCTGCGTGCTCGTATGTCCTCAGGGAATACCCCACGGAGTAGGAAATCTGGGAAAGGACGATCCAACATGTTGAATGTCTCTGATTTGATTCGGAGCAGTCCCGACGTCCTTCGGAGCAGACTAAATAATTCTTAACCCACCACACACGGCAGGATTATCTCATAAGATTATCTTGATAGCTAGCACCATGATCGGGCATGTCGGAAGGTCGGGTTGAAAATCGGCATAAAATCCTGCCGTGTGAACCAGGCACTACTTACCGTCTGATTTGTGTTGTGACTGGTTGTTTGAACACATACCAGTTGTTGTTCTTAATTACTTTTAAAACTAATTTGACCTCATTTCCAGATTCCTCAAAATAAATCTTGGTTCCTAAGCTGAAATATCAACACTGAACTGTGACATCATTGCATCAATTGTATTGGTCCCCTTTTATCTTCTATTTGTATATAGTTTCATTAGTTTCTGTATTCCTTCATTTTGTTTGGTAGTTTTTGTTGAATAGTTCTAGTCTAGTATTTTGTTAATTGAAAAATTTAACTAGGATTTTAATTGTTTTTGTTGACTGTTACATTTTGAAGAGACGACGTTGTGAATTTATTCCATATGTGTGCAGAGTTTGGTATTCAGTAATGCCAGTGCTCGAATCACTCTTTCATCTATTGTTGTAATGTCACCGGCATATTCAGCTGGTATTCACAGGACAATACTTGATAGACTGAATGTTTTTTTATTAAATAACTTAAACATATTATTGCACAAAATCTTTTTTGTTTGCCATGCAGTTACAGGGGTTGGACAATGAAACTGTCATTTTAGTGTGGGAGGTTTCATGGCTAAATTGGACCAGCCTGGTAGCCAGTCTTCATTTAAGCTGTCTGAAAGGTATGTTCGGGTGCTAACCCGGATTGTATCCAAAAAACATAAAACCACGACTGCCCAAATCACGGCAGAATTAAATGTGCACCTCAACTCTCCTGTTTCCACCAGAACTGTCCGTCAGGAGCTCCACAGGGTCAATATACACGGCCCGGCTGCTATAGCCAAACCTTTGGTCACTCATGCCAATGCCAAACGTCGGTTTCATTGGTGCAAGGAGCGCAAATCCTGGGCTGTGGACAATGTGAAACATGTATTGTTCTCTGATGAGTCCACCATTCCTGTTTTCCCCACATTTGGGAGAGTGACGGTGTGGAGAAGCCCCAAAGAAGCGTACCACCCAGACTGTTGCATGCCCAGAAGGAAGCATGGGGGAGGATCAGTGATGGTTTGGGTTGCCACATCATGGCATTCCCTTGGCCCAATACTTGTGCTAGATGGGCGCGTCATTGCCAAGGACTACCGAACCATTCTTGAGGACCATGTGCATCCAATGGTTTAAACATTGTATCCTGAAGGCGGTGCCGTGTATCAGGATGACAGTGCACCAATACACACAGCAAGACTGGTGAAAGATTGGTTTGATGAACATGAAAGTAAAGTTGAACATCTCCCATTGCCTGCACAGTCACCATATCTAAATATTATTGAGCCACTTTGGGGTGTTTTGGAGGAGCGAGTCAGGAAACGTTTTCCTCCACCAGTATCACGTAGTGACCTGGCAACTATCCTGCAAGACGAATGGCTTAAAATCCCTCTGACCACTGTGCTATTACGAATTAGAAAAAGGCGGACCCAAGATTCAGCCAGACACAGAACCGAAAGATTAAAAAGTTTATTCAGCCACAGGAAAACGTCACTCGGGTTAAACTCCACACAGCTTCCAGGAATCACTCTTCTTGCCTTGGGTTAAACTTGAAACCCAGAGGGGAAACCTCAGTGGGTAGAAGGCAGGGATCTCCACAACGCAGGTGAGTGAGACAGGTGACTTTTGGCTGAATAATCCAAGGGCTAGGCTGATTCAATAATCCAGGAACAGAAACGGGTCAATGATCGGCGAACCGCCGGGCCCAAGGGGGGCAGGACGGGGCATAAATCAGATGCAGGAAACGGGGGAAAAAACCCCAAAACCCAAAACAGTCCGACAAGGGGGGGGGCAGGCAGGTCAAGGAAAACAGGCAGGTCCAAAAACAACGATCAGTCAGGAAGGAAAACCGGGGATATCTACTCAACCCAACATGGCTTTTCAAAATCTGGAGCGTTTCCTTTTCAGAGTCAGTTTTATATCAGGGAAACACAGGTGCTTTTGGAATGCCCCAGATTGCACTGCACTGCAGCAGTCCCCCGGGGGGAAATCTCATCTGCTGATTGCAGCCAGAGAGACAGGCTAGAGCAGACGTGCCAGAATCATAACGTGCAGGACTTCTATATGTCATTCCTAAAACGAACTGTTTGGGCCGCAAAAAAAGGAGGCCCCTACACCATACTAATAAATTTTTTTTATTGTGGTCTAAACCAGGTGTTTTCAGTTTAAATTGTCCCAACCCCTGTTGTGTGTATATATATAATATAAAATATATTTATGTTTATTTTTATAAAATATATATATATAAAATAAAATAAAAAATTTTATTTTTTATATATTATAGAGTTATATATATATAATTAGATTATATATAAAATATTAAAATTTAGAGATTATATATATATAGTTTTAATAAAATATATTATTTTATTATAAAAGATATAATATATATATATATAGTTTTATAGATTTTAATAATTTTAAGATATATTTTAAAATTAAAATTATATAGATATAAAATTAGATAATATATTAAAATTTTATATATATAGATAATGTTTATTTTAGATTTTAAAATTAAGTTTATTTTAATGAAAATATAATATTAAATTTTATATTAATATATTTTAAATTTTAAGATAAAATTTTAAAAAAATATATATAATGAATATAGATAGATAGATAATAATACTAATTTTATAATAATAGATATAATATGGGGAAATAGAAAATAGATAGATAATAGATATAAAATATATATTATAAATAGATATTTTAGTATAAATATAGATATATATATGGGATTTTAATTAATATGGGAATATATATGATATATATAAAATATAGAATTAAAGTTATAGATATTAAATATAGATTATATTTTAACCAGATTTAAAATATAGTATGGATATATATTAAATTATTAAATATAGATATTTTAGATTATAGATATATATATTTTGTTTATAATTTTATAAAATATAAAAAATATAGATATAAAAAGAAAATAAAATATAGATTTAAAGGATAAAAATATAAAAGATATATAGATTAAAATTATAGATTATAGATTATATGGATATATAATATATAAAAATATAGTTTAATATATTATATATATAGATATATAGATATATAGAATTAGAATATATAAAAATAGTTTTATAGATCTATAAAAATTTTAAAATAAGATATATATATAATATAAATATTAATAAAATTTTATGGGAATATATAGATATGTTTTATATAGATATAAAATTATATAGAAAATAGATAATAGAAAATAGATATAAAAAAATAATATATTAAAAAAAAATTTAAAAAAAAAAAAAGAAAAAAAAAAAGATAGATATAGATATAGATTATAAAATAAAATATATGGGATAAAATATTAGATATATATTTAAATATGGTGTGTGTGGAAAGTTCTTTTAAGATGAAATTCTTTGTGAAATGGTGTTTTATAAATAAACTGAATTGAATATGGCAACACTCTAAAACAGTGCTTATGTATGAGTGTGTGTGTGTGCATGGTAGTCTACCAGGGTCCATCATCACATACCTACAGGCCCCATCGTTGTGTTGTCTAAGATGGCAGCATGAATCCCCAGTTATAGACCAGCTACCCTACTGATCCCATTTTTGTTTGTTTTTTTTCTCACTGCAATGTACCTTTTTTATTATCATGTAAAGCACTCTGAATTCTCTTGTTGCTGAAATTTCGTATTCAAATAAACTTGCCTTACCTTCCATTGACCCTAATCCTGTTTTCTCCCAATCCCATCTTTATTAATCAGCAATTTCCAGTTAACTGAGCATCTAATCACAGCTCTGCAGCATCATTTTGACTTGCTTATCAATCAGCAGTTTCTAGTCTGCTGTGAACCTTACTTGTGCCTGCAACACTGTTTATGGTGCTGCAGTATAAGGTCGACTTTCTTATTGACGAGCTGTTTTCTGGTCTACTTTGAACATGATGTCTTCTAGTGCCACTCTCCATGGTGCTTCAGTGTCAGTTCTACTTGCTTTATAATCTGCAGTTTCCAGTCTACTAGGAATCTGGGCACATATTCACACTCTCAGAGTCATCTCAGTGAGCTTCTATCTTAGGAAGGACTCCTTGCCATCACTCTTATCTTTAGCTACCTCCACAGGTTCTCTATCAGATTTAAGGCAGGATTCCTGAAGTTTAGGCTCTCCAGGTGTATGTTGTAACATTTTTTAGGCGTCATGTTTCAGGCATGGAGGCTGTGGATCACTGGTACAGTACCATCAAGGATTATGACTTCAGCAGACCTGGATACCAAAAGAATACTGGGAAATACAGCCTAACCAACAGCCTGTTATTGCAAAAGAGCGGACCCTCCTGTGTACTGGAGCCCCCCTAGATACAAGTTTGGGGTTAGTGGTTTCACTCCTTCATGGACCTCACTAGTACTCTAATGTGGCAGCGCAACAATCTGTTGATTTTTTTCATTACAGTTCAAGTTGTTATCCTCCACCATCTGTTGTTACATGGCCCTAAAGTTTGAAAGAAAAGAACTTTGTTGATAGACAAAATTATCCTTAAAAAATTGTGTTGGTTGTGTATCTACTCTGCTGTACATATGTAACAAATATGAACAACAACTTTAGATTTGCCTGTAATCTGTCCTGCTGCTGAAACTATTTAACTTCCCCCTAGAGGGAAATGGTAAAGGCCTGCACTTGTATAGCGCTTTATTAAGTCCCCAGAGGTCCTAAAGCGCTTTACACTACAATCAGTCATACACACATTCACACACTGACAGTGGTGAGCTATAATCTAGCTGACAGAAGTGAGGCTGCCATACACAGGCCCCACCAAGCCCTCTGACCATCGTCAGCAGGCAGGTTCTTAAAGATGTCAAAATATGATTGAAAACAATAAAAAATGAACAGGAATGTGTGACAACAAAATATTGAAACATAAAGTGCTTTCTCAGTGCTTTCAGTGTTAACAGTCAGGGCAGTGCCCAGGTATGATTTCACTGTAGTAACGAGGGTATAAACCAACAAATTACAACAGTTGTAAATATATTGTTTCTTAATTATGTTTTGAGGATTGGATAATCTTGTTTTAAAAAGTGAGGAATACAAGCAAAGTAGAGATTTTCTTTACAAACGTGAGATACTGTGGGTACATTGTTTATTATTATGTTTTAACAGCCGGAATCAATAAAGATTTCAAAAGATAAAAAGTGACATACTGCAGAGAAATTTCTAAATATGGGATTTGTACACGGAGGTCTTAATTTCCAACCTCCGATTAGGAAATTTACACTAAATTGCCTGCGAAAGTCGGAATTCGGAGTCGGGGCAACAGAGGCTTGGCAAGATGGTGACCAAGAAAGTCAGAGAAATGTCTGTGTTGTCGTTTAAAATGATTTTCATGCCTTAAATAGACATTCTGATTAATGTAAACCAGTTTATTCAGGCTCTAATGACACAACACACCCTGATGTTATAAAGACTGTCCTAACTGGACTTTTGGTCGCTGATGTGCGGAAAATTGACAGAGATCCAAGAAGAAAACTGCTGACGTTACCATAAGAAGGAAGTTAATATACAAATGCAACGCTCAATGGCTGACAAAAGACAAAGAGAACAAGGTAAAAAGACAAGCAAATCTTACTTCAAAAAAAGAAGAGTTATCTAAAAACTGTATGGATATTGTAAAAGCAAATGAGATGCATACATATGCTTATTCTGCTGCGGAGTGTTCACCGCCCCTGACTCGGCTCCATGCACTCCTGTCATGAAACAGGGAAAATAAAGTCGATACTCTCAGAGCTACAGGATAATACTGTGCAACTAGTAGCTGAAAAAATAAATTGCTAAAAACTTGCTGCAATGATAAAAAAAAGAAATGCTGATAGCATTGAGGATCTCAAGGATACTTCAGAATTCTTATTTAAGGAAGTCCAAGATATGAAAAAAGATTTTACAGCCATTAAGGATTCCAGTGATGATCACCAGAGGCCATTCTGTTTTTAGAAGACAAGGGGAACGAGATGGAGCATTACAACAAAACATGGAACCTTCGTCTATTTGGGCTGGCTGAACAGGAAGGTGAGGAGGTTAAACAGCGAGTGATGGAAATCTGCAAGGCTATAGTTCCAGATGTTACACAAGATTCATACTTCTACGTTTATGTAAGCCAATGAATCGGGAAGACAGAAAGCAACAAGAATCATCCTGTGATGATTAGATTCATCTCAAGATCAACTGAGGATCTGATCTGGAAATCTGTGAATGGGTTCAGAGTTCCTTAAAACAAAAAAACTTAAATTTGGAGAAGAACTGAGTTACAATCTGAATTAGATCTAATCGATCAGAATTCGAAATGTTCACTCTTGCCGTAAATGGTTGGAACATGGCGAAAGGATCACGAAATACATTCCTAATTTGGAAAAAAGAAATCAAAGACACAACCATATACATAAACTCGAAATCAATAATTTAATATCTGAAAATGCTCAACAAATCTTTACCTTCATTGAGGAATTTTACCAAAAGCTATGCTCTAAAAAAATATGTGATAGCCTCTCTTTTCTTTAACAGTAAAAAACAGGACGCAAGTTATTGGCAAAAGCCAAAAGAAGATCTGTGATCAAGATTCATTTCAACCTGGAAAGACTCAAAAAGGGAGAAACAACGAAGTAATGATTGGCAGGTTTATTAATGAAAATGATTTGGTACTCGGACCCTGTAGGAAGACATGTAGTCTGAGGATGACGTGAGCTAGAAAGCCATTTTAGGATTAAGATTAGTCTTATTGAGAAACAGAAGCATTGCCGCGGAGGCAATGAGAAAAATGTTTCGTCCTGCGAAGGCATCGAGAAATGCATGTATTGCCGCAAAGACAATGGGGATGATGAAGAGTTAAGCAGAGAAAGTCAAGGAGAGTGAAGGAGAGGCCAGTGAGGGAATAAGAGAGGAGAACTGAACCTATGAGAAGAAAAATGAAGATAAATGAGGATGATGTGAGGGTACCTGATAAGAAGAAGCATGAAGTCAAGACCAGGGAGAGGAGTTAATGGATAAAGTTTATATTTTTGGCGCTCGGACCCCGGTGGAATACAAGGATGCCAATAATGACATGAGCTTGAATGGACATCTAGGATTAGAATTGGAGATGTCTTACCCCAAAAAGGGCCAAGGTTGGGGCCGCAGCTGAAATCAGAATCAGCTTTATTGCCAAGTTTGTACATACAAACAAGGAATTTGACTCCGGCACACTTTGCTCTTTGGTTTTTGTTTTTGCACTACAGAATATACATATTTACAATATACAATATACACATATAAATAAAAAGGTGCATTTGCAACATCTGTATGCTGTTGTTTTGTACTATATTGAATGTTCAACAGAGAAACAGGCTGGGGGAAGAAACTGTCTCTGTGGCGGCTGGTTTTAGTGAACAGCGCTCTGTAGCGTCGGCCCGAAGGCAGAACTCTAAACAGTTTATGTGCAGGGTGTGTGGGGTCTGCAGAGATTTTAGCAGCTCTTTTCCTGACCCTAGACCTGTATAAGTCCTGGATGGAGGGAAGGTCAGCCCTGATGATTCTCTCTGCAGTCCTGATTATTCGTTGCAGTCTGGACCTGTCCTGTTTTGTGGATGAACCAAACCACACTGAGATGGATGAAGACAGGACAGACTGAATGATGGCAGTGTAGAAGATGACCAGCAGCTCCTGTGGAAGGTTGTACTTCTTGAGTTGCCTCAGGAAGTACAGTCTCTGCTGGGCCTTCTTTCGAACAGTGGTCTATGTGTGAAGACCATCTCAGGTCCTCAGAGATGGTGGTTCCTAAGAACCTGAAGTGATCCCACAGCCGACACGGTGTTGTTGAGGATGGTGAGGGGGGTGTAAGGGAGGTGGTGTTTTCCGAAAGTCCACCACCATCTCCACAGTCTTGAGTGGGTTTAGTTCCAGGCAGTTCTGACTACACCAGTGTATCAGGCGATCCACCTCCTGTCTGTATGCAGACTCATCACCGTCCTGGATCAGTCCAATGACAAGTGGTGTCGTCTGCAAACTTAAGGAGTTTCACGGACGAGTCCGCTGAGGTGCAGTCATTTGTGTACAAGGGAAAAAGAGGAGTGGGGATAGAACACACCCCTGGGGGCACCAGTACTTTTTGATCTGGTTCGGGAGAAGATGCTCCCCAGTCTCACCTGCTGCTGTCGGTCCGTCAGGAAGCTGTTGATCCACTGACAGGTGGAGGCTGGGACGTTGAGCTGGGTGAGCTTCTGGTGGAGGATGTCTGGTATGATGGTGTTGAAGGCCGAGCTGAAGTCTACAAACAGGATCCTGGCGTAGGTCTCTGGGCGGTCGAGGTGTTGCAGGATGAAGTGTAGACCCAAGTTAACAGCATCATCTGCCGACCTGTTTGCTTGGTAAGCAAACTGCAGGGCGTCCAGTAGAGGGCCTGTGATGTCTTTCAGGTGCTTCAACACCAGCCGCTCAAAGGATTTCATGACCACAGACGTCAGGGCTACAGGCCTGTAGTCATTTAATTCTAGGATGGTGGGTTTCTTGGAGCACTGGGATGATGGGTGGATCGTTTTTAAGGAGGAGGGGAAACCCCAAAACTTCTCCAGTGACTTGTGAAGATCCGGGTGAAGATTGGAGCGAGTTTATTTGCACAGGCTTCAGGCATGATAGGGGAGACGTTATCAGGTCCTCCAGCTTTCTTTGTTTTCATGCGCTGAAAGAGCCTATTTACATCATCCTCAGAGATCTTTAGTGCAGGCAGAGGATCTGAAGGTAGGGGGTTGGTTGCTTTACTGGTGAACCTGTTCCTGAATGGGATGTGGGGAGTTGGTTTGAGGTGTGAATGGCTTCTTGTCATGTCTGCAGTAGAAGCCATTCAGACGGTTGGCCAGGCGAGGACTTTGTTCAGGAAGGGTGGTGGGGCTTCTGTAGGCAGTCAGGTTTCTCAGACCAGTCCATACAGCCGAAGTGTCACCAGTAGAAAGGCTGTTTTTCAGCTTCTCACTGTAGCTTCTCTTGGCTGCTTTGATCTCCTTTGTAAGTCTGTTCCTGGCCTGCCTGTACCGCGCCCAGTCTCCACTGCTGTGAGCTTCTTCCTTGTCCCTGCGCAGATTCCTGAGGTGTGGAGTAAACCATGGCTTGTTGTTCCCAAAGGTGCAGAAGGTCTTGGTCTGCACACACATGTTCTCACAGAAACTGATGTATGATGTCACCACATCAGTTAGTTCGTTTAAATCCGTGGCTGAGGTTTCAAAAACAGTCCAGTCTGTGCATTCAAAGCAGGCCTGTAGCATCTGCTTCGATTCCTCAGTCTACTTTTTAACAGTGTGAACCATGGGTTTGAAAGCTCTTAGTTTCTGTCTGTAAGTTGGGATGAGGTGGATAAGGCAATGGTCCGAAAGTCCCAGAGCAGCCCTGGTAACAGCATGGTATGAGTCCTTAAAAGTTGTGTAACAATGGTCCAGTGTGTTTTTGTCTCTGGTGGGACACTTAATATGCTGTCTGTATTTGGGGAGCTCATTAGAGAGATCTGCGCTGTTAAAATCTCCCAGTACTATGATGAAAGAGTCAGGGTGTTGTTTCTCCATGTCTGTAATCAGCTCAGCAAGATGTTTTTCCGCGGCAGAAGTGCAGCCATGCGGAGGAAAATATGAGCCGATTATTATGAACGAGGAAAACTCTCTCGGTGAGTAAAACGGTTTACAGATTATGGAAAATGACTCCAGATCCGGACTACATGTTTTCCCCAGCACTTTTGTCTCTGCACCAAGCTTCGTTTATATAAAAGCAGATTCCGCCTCCTCGCTTCTTCCCTGATAGCTCCGCGCTGCGATCCGCTCTGACCAGCTGGAAGTTCGGCAACAGCAGTGCGCGGTCCGGGATGTTTTCACTCAGCCATGTCTCGGTGAAGCAGAGAACCGCTGATCTGCGGAGGTCCGAGTTTTTACCGGTGAGAAGAAGTAGCTCGTCCATCTTGTTGCTTAGAGAGCGGACATTTGCCAGATGTATTGAAGGCAGTGGTGTGCGAAGTCCTCTTTTGCGGAGCTTTACCAGGGCGCCAGCTCGCTTTCCCCTCTGACACCTCCGGCGCAGTATCCCGTAGAGTGCCGCTGCTCCGCTTGCCAGAAGCTCAGTGAACCTCGGATGGATGAAAGATGGTGAAAAAATACCAAGAGAGGACTCTCTGATGTTGAGAAGTTCCTCTCTACTGAATGAGACCACCGAATTGTGGCCAGAGACCACAGTACTGTGGCTCGAAAAACATATAAACACACAAAATACATAAACAAGGAGAGAGCAAAGCTCCGAGGCTGCCATCGTCGGCGCCATCTTGCTCATATAAATAAAAAGCAGAAATAAAAGCAGTATGGGAGTGTCAAAATAAGGTGAGATTCTTCCATGTAATCCATGCAACAGTCGTTAACTGCTTACAGTTAAATCCATAAAAATTATAATAAATATATTTCTGTGTAAGCCATGCAACAATTATTACAATACACAGTTGAAGCACTGGGGAGTGAAACGGGCATGTTCTCATATTCTGTGACTGAGAGACTGAGAGGCCTGTATGAAGCCACATAATAACTGTCTTATCTTTTGCAGAAGTATAAACAACAAGTATCCAATGATGTATGATGATTTTCCATTCTTTTACAAGTATTAAATGCAATCAGTAATCTTTGTGAGGACAAGAGGTGACGAGAGCCAGCTGCATGCTGACAATGAACTCTTTGAAAGCCAACAAGAGGAAGATGAGTCTGCAGCCAGCTGCGTGGCTATTACTGGCCTTTCCAAAGCCGAAGAACAAAACCCGAGGGTCACGATGACCGTGACTAAAGTATTGGGCAATAACTGAGGAACTGAGCAGAGTAGGTTGCGCAATAACTGAGAAGCCTTACAAGGGGGTGACAGGTGAGGTCATCTACACTATAAAGGCAATGCTAAAGGAAGAAACGGGGTTGTTTTCCTCGCACAAGACCAGCGAACAAGATAGGACGGAGAAAAGACGCTACAGATGAATCAGAGGACCAGTAGACACAGCCCAGCTGATCGACTGCATTAAAAAGAGGATCAACCCATGTGCCCTAGAAGCACTGTGCCTCAAGATTAAGAATCTGATTTCATCTACAGCTTTTTGTCCAGACAACAGAAGTGAACTTGATCGGTGAACAGCTGATTGCTCTAAGTTTCAGGCTTCTGGAAGTCCTGAATCAACCTCAATTATGTCCCCGGGGTTTCCGTCAACACGTCAGCCTCTGGAAGCTATTGTCTTCTGAGATATATAACAACATAGTTTCTGTTTAACCATCGAAGCCTGGAGCATCAGTGCCTGCCACTTAGAGGATGAAAACTGAAGATTAAGTCGTATTCCCTTCAAGAAACCACTCGTTGTTACCAGAAGAAACATCTCCATCAGGTGCATGGACGAGCCTCCGTCTTCAAAGCCTCTCCTAACTTACTAGTTTCAGCATCAGGGAAAGACAGGTTGAGTTGATTAATTCATTTCTATTATTGAAATTATTATATGTTGCTGAATTTAAGCTGTTACTGACCCTTGCAAAAGCTTTACTAATTAAAGAAAGCATATAAAATTCTAGATAAGTCGTGGACATCCGATTATTTGAGTCACCTTATTTATGGTTCTTCATTGGTGGTAAAAAGTCTTGTTGCCTAGTTCTAAGAAATTTTAGGAGTTTTTTATAAGTTGCCTTAGCCAAGTTTGTTAAAACAGCGCCCTTGGGGCTCGTGCCGAATCACTAAAATTAACCTAGCCCATATACCAAGAGCCAGTTGTAATATTAGGGACTGAGTAGCCGTTAACAGAAGTGAATGTTGGGGCGTGGATGATTGCATGGACTACTCCGTCGTCCAGACCTCCGGTTGAAGAAGGGCGAGACTTCAGGATGTAGGCTGTCAGAGGCTAGGCGAGTCATCTCCCGACACCAGCTTAAACAGAACTTTCAGTAAACTTGCTTAGTAAGATCTTTCAGGTTTAGGGAAGTCCGGACCCGTTGGATGGAGAGCTGGATTGAGCAATCCCCTTAGGCATAGGGAAGTAGGAGGGAGAGTTAGCTCATCGGACAACAAAAGGTGGCGCCCGAACAGGGACCCTGATAGAGATAAAGGGGCCCCAGAAGAAGGATGCTCAGCAGAGAGACGTTTCTGCCTGAGCACCCCGGACCAACAGCCTGAAAGGGAGTAAGGTTGTCTGTGACTGATAGGGCCATCAGACACAACCCTCGCAGTAACTGCATAGCGTGCAGGTGAGGATAGGGCTTTATTGAGGGTAGACTGACCGGACCCAGACAGTAAAGCTAGTAGGCAAATAGTCAGAACCCATCCCTACTCGAAGGTACCTCGAGAGGCTTTGGAGATGGACAACTCGAGACGACAAAGACATAGCGATGTATGAAGAGATTGAAACGCAAGAACCGACAGAGCGGGGAGCTGAAGGACCACTCCCGTCAACAGAAACTGGGGAAACTGGTGTCACTGTACAGTCCATCCGAAAAATATGACCCGATTGTAAAAATGGTTTCCAGTGAGTCTGGACTGAACGGGTACCTCACCAACCCCAATGCCAGAGCCAGGGCAAGATTGAAAGAATATGAGATAGAGACCAGAAAGATGACCCAGTTCAAAGAAAAGCTCCGAGCCGTCCAAGATGACGACAAAGACAGTTTGCTTGAAGAATGTAGTGAGAATGGCTGACCGGAGCAAAGAAAAGACCACAGAGCTGACTCAGAGGTACCATCTTATGATTTAATGGCAGAAACAGATAGTGAAGAAGAGGGCAATGAGTCAGAACAAGAGCAAGACCAAACAGAAGATGAACACAGCCAAGGACCAACTATCACTCCCTACATCGTAAGGCAGAAGGGGGACATCCCTCAACGGATTGCCCAGGCTAGAGCAGAAATCCAAGATACTATCAAGCAAGGAATGCTCTTGTCAGCAGCCCTCGAGTGCCATACAGGAGCCCTCAAATGTATGATCTACACCCCAAGGCAGAGGGAGCAGGACCCCACACAAAGTAAAGTAAGAGACCTTACCCTTCAATTTGAAAAAGAAGCCAAAGAAAACAGTGCCAGTAACAAACCCAGAATGACAGAAAAGACAGATGTCGAAAGAAAAGAGCCAAAAAAGGTTAGTCAGATGGCAGACAGAGTCATGATGAGGAAAGTCCTAGACCCGATGCCCACAGATGCAAGACGAATCTCCCTGCAAAATGGGACTCGACTCTACCAAGTCATCGGAGACCCCTGGGATATAGAGGGAGACGGACTGTTAGTTTTCACAAATGACAACTTCAAAGTCCACAATACCAAATTCAGGAAAAAGTTAAGAGCCCAGGCTGGGGAAGATTACAAAAAAGAAGTTCGAGAGCAAAGAAAACAAGTGAGCCAGGACAAAGCAAGCAAAGTGCATCTGACTAGTGGGGCTGACCTCTCTTATTATGCTGTCATCCACTCTCCTATTGCCGCTTACAAAAAGGGAGAAGACTTGAAAGAGTACAGAGAGAAAATGTGGGTAGCCTTGGAAGAAGGACTGAATGCTGCCATCAACCACGGTCTGAGAAGGGTAACAATATGCCTAGACGGACGGAGATCACATGACCTGCCATGGGAGTCGGCAGAAAAAGTGGCCGTTGCAACAGCACACCATGTAGTCAAAAATCTGCTGACAGATGCCTCACTGACCAAATTAGTCATCATCATTTCCCTTAGCCAGCATGAGAGTCGGAGGAAAAGAGAGTTGGCGTTAGTAGAAAGGATGGATGAGAAGAAGCCAAAAGATCCCCCTCACATTGAGATACCAAGAATTCAACATGGGAACGAAATCAAACCAAACCCCGATGAACAACGCTACCTGCACAAGAGTGAGACCAACCAAGCTTCCCGCCTGGAGAAAAGACCGAAATCAGCAAAGAAAGACGGCGCTGCCCCTTCAACCTTCGTGCAGGTTGTGGAACGTAGCCTGGCTAACTGCAGCCTGGAAGATCTAGAGAAAACAGAACTGGTTCCAAAAAAAGATTTAAAAGCAAAGAAGAAGCTAAAAGAAAGTCCAGCCAAAGAAGAACTCCTGAGTCCATTCAGAATGGAGCCCTTGAACCCAGAAAGAGAAGACAGTGAAGTCAGTGGCTCGGAAGAAGAAGAACCATCAGAACATGGGACCTCTGGGGCACAGAGTGATGACAGTGAAAGCCTGTTCTCAATCCCAGCGCAGCCAGAAACCCCTCACAAGCCACTCAAAGTAGGACAGAGAAAAGGAGAAAAGAAAGCAGTGGAAGTGTTTGACATCTACCGGGTCTCAGAAAGAATGGCCAGAGACCTGACATGGGGGCCGGTTCAAGCGAATGATGGGCGTCGAGCGTACATACCAGAAGCTGGACAAAGAGACTATCACATCCCAGCTGTATGGGCTGACCGCCTGGAAGACAAAGTTGAACTCAGGGTAAAAGCAACAGTTGGTGAATGTGCCAACATCCTAATGATGCCATCCTACCACACCCTAGCAACTTATCAGCCCCTGACCAGCAAGTTCAGAACCGCTTATGTTGGAGTTGTGCATGATGTGATGTTAAGAAGACTACAGAAAGCAGCATACAAGTATGCACAAGAGATCGAGCGACAGATTAATGAGCTGTCAGCCGAGGAAGAAGAGGAAGAACTGCCACTGCCGTCAGCACCACGCTCCACAAGCAAGCCCACAGGGAAAATGTCTGAACAACCCATGGCAACCAGCCCTGAAGCTGATGTTTTTCGTGAGTACTAAAAGATCAAGACCTTAGTTAGAGAGAAAAGATCAGAAGAAAGTAGTGAAGATTACATCAAAGATGTGTAGCCGATGATTACCAATGCTACTGAGAGTGACGAAGCTAAAAAATTGTGGCTGAGCCATGTAACAGCACATCCCTTAGACAAACAAGGAACAGCTCAAAGTCATTATGAGAGGTTGGTGTTGGAAGACATGGATGATGAAGATTCCCAGATAAGAAGAGCTAGACAGCGCATGGATGGAGGTCAGCGTATTGCACCTGTGTGGCATGTGCTTAAGCAAACAATCTCACCAAGTAGATATGTGAAGGCCCTTCGAGAAGTAACCAAAGAGAGGAGAGGAGAGATCGCCTTTGCCAAAACGCCAATGCAGGGTATGACAGTTCCACAGATGGATCAAGCAGTGATTTCACATGATCTGGAGCAGCAGTTTTACGAAGAAAGAAGAAAGAAAGAGACAGGACAAGGGGCCAAACCACCAACTAAGGCCAGTGTGAAAGCTCCAGCCAACCCCCCTAAAGGACCGCTTCCTCAGAGAAGAGAAGAGCCACAAAAAAGATTCTACGGACCACCAGCATTGCAAGGTCCACAAAAGAAAAGCACCTTTCTCCCTAGAGAAGAGTACGACAAACTGTCCTCTGAAGAAAAGAAAGCCCTCTTCGAGTCCTGTAGATCAAGGACCGGGGGGCCACAAGCCAAGTAATGATGACACGGCCGCGAGTCACCCTGGCAAACGCCTACTGGAGTGGGGACGAAATCTACACAAAGGTGGAAGGAGAACCCTATGTAGTGGATACCGGGGCTGAGGTATCCATGACTCACAGAGGCACATAGACGACAGGATACCTTACGGTCCAATTTGCCAACGGGACCGTAGAAGGGATGCCGTATGGAACTTGGCATGGAATCATTTGGGTGAAGGGTCCATATAACCTCATCACCGTCACAGACTTGAAAGAACTCAACAAACCATGGGGAGAGCGTCTCTCTCTATCTCAAAGGCTGAGCCAGCTACAGTCAAGGTTAGTAAAAGTGGGATCGACTCAGAGTGGAACTGGGGCTCAAGAGTGGTACAAAGCAGTAAATGTGCCAGAAGTAACTGAACTTAAGCTAAAAGAAAGTGACTTCTCCCCGACTGGGAAAGAGAAGTTATGGAAGATTATCACCTCAGCAAATGTGGCCCGGTTCAAGAATGACTGTGGAGACCTGGGACCGAAGTACAGGGGTTGGACAATGAAACTGAAACACCAGGTTTTAGACCACAATAATTTATTAGTATGGTGTTGGGCCTCCTTTTGCAGCCAATACAGCATCAATTCGTCTTGGGAATGATGTATACAAGTCCTGCACAGTGGTCAGAGGGATTTTAAGCCATTCTTCTTGCAGAATAGTGGCCAGGTCACTACGTGATACTGGTGGAGGAAAACGTTTCCTGACTCGCTCCTCCAAAACACCCCAAAGTGGCTCAATAATATTTAGATATGGTGACTGTGCAGGCCATGGAAGATGTTCAACTCCACTTTCATGTTCATCAAACCAATCTTTCACCAGTCTTGCTGTGTGTATTGGTGCATTGTCATCCTGATACACGGCACCGCCTTCAGGATACAATGTTTGAACCATTGGATGCACATGGTCCTCAAGAATGGTTCGGTAGTCCTTGGCACTGACGCGCCCATCTAGCACAAGTATTGGGCCAAGGGAATGGCATGATATGGCAGCCCAAACCATCACTGATCCACCCCCATGCTTCACTCTGGGCATGCAACAGTCTGGGTGGTACGCTTCTTCTCCACACCGTAACTCTTCCGGATGTGGGGAAAACAGTAAAGGTGGACTCATCAGAGAACAATACATGTTTCACATTGTCCACAGCCCAAGATTTGCGCTCCTTGCACCATTGAAACCGATGTTTGGCATCGGCATGAGTGACCAAAGGTTTGGCTATAGCAGCCCGGCCGTGTATATTGACCCTGTGGAGCTCCCGACGGACAGTTCTGGTGGAAACAGGAGAGTTGAGGTGCACATTTAATTCTGCCGTGATTTGGGCAGCCGTGGTTTTATGTTTTTTGGATAAAATCCGGGTTAGCACCCGAACATCCCTTTCAGACAGCTTTCTCTTGCGTCCACAGTTAATCCTGTTGGATTTGGTTCGTCCTTCTTGGTGGTATGCTGACATTACCCTGGATACCGTGGCTCTTGATACATCACAAAGACTTGCTGTCTTGGTCACAGATGCGCCAGCAAGACGTGTACCAACAATTTGTCCTCTTTTGAACTCTGGTATGTCACCCATAATGTTGTGTGCATTTCAATATTTTGAGCAAAACTGTGCTCTTACCCTGCTAATTGAACCTTCACACGCTGCTCTTACTGGTGCAATGTGCAATCAATAAAGACTGGCTACCAGGCTGGTCCAATTTAACCATGAAACCTCCCACACTAAAATGACAGGTGTTTCAGTTTCATTGTCCAACCCATGTATGTGCACCTCATAGAAGGGGGAGTGCATCCACCTGTTCGACAGAACCCCCTGAACCCGGGTGCCGTTGAAGAAATGGATAAAATAGTAAAAGAATTGAGGCTCTAGGAATCATCAGATAGGAGCTAAATCCCATCACTAACAGTCCCATTCAAGCTGTGAAGAAACCAGAGTCGGCAGGAGGAGGTTGGAGGCCAGTAATCAACCTCAAGGCCCTCAATCAAAGAACCATAGCAAACCGAGCAAGCCTAATCAATCCCCAAGGGGCACTGAAGACACTAAGAGTCAAGAAATATAAATCCTGCATTGACTTAGCAAATGGATTTTTCTCCCGTTAGACTCGCAAAGCAATCACAAGGCAAGACAGCCTTTACACACAAAGGCAAGAGTTATGTGTGGGAAAGGTTACCTAAGGGGTACAAGAAGTCTCCTAATGTGTTCCAGTAAGCTGTGATGGAAGTTTTGGGAGACCTAGGAGCTACAATGTACATAGATGATGTGTGCATTGCAGACGACACCAAAGAGGAGCACCTAGAGAGACTGCAAACAGTGGTGGAAATAATCACAGCAGCAGGTCTGAAGCTGAATCTCAATAAATGCCAGTTTGGTAAGTTTCAGGTAAACTACCTAGGATTCTAAGTGACAACAGACTTGGGGCTCTCAGAAGGGTATCGAGAGAAGCTGGCACAAATCCAGCCACCTGAATCCGAGAATGATCTACAGAAGATTTTGGGACTCTGCAACTATGTGAGAGATCATGTTCCTAATTATCAAAGATATGCTAAGCCATTATATGCCTGTCTAAAGAAGCAAGAAGGAGAAGAAAAAATGACAAAGGAAAACTGGACATGGACTGCATCAAACCGGAACGACCTGGATAAGCTTCTAGGAGCAATCCAAGAAGCCGTGAGGTTGGAACAGAGGAGCTTGAGTGAAAAGTTGGTGGCCGAGATCAGCTGTGAAAATGAGGACTCCATGCTGAAAGTGAGCAATGAAAATGGGGGTTTAGTAACTTTGTGGAGTTACACTTTGTCATCTGTAGAGAAGAGATTCCCCCAAGAAGAAAAAGAGTTAGCAGTGCTTGCTAGATACTGGAGCACCTTAAAAGACCTAGCACAGGGACAGCAGATTAAGGTCATCAACCAGAGCCAAGTCCACAAGTATCTCAGAAAAGGAACGGTGGAAAGCACAAAAGCAACCAACACAAGGTGGGGAAGATGGGAAGACATCCTGCTGGACCCCGACCTTGAGATTGGCCCAGCACAACCAGCCAGCAAGAAAACACCCTTGGAGCCGTCTGTGAAAGAAAAGCCGCAAGTGTGGGTCCTATACACTGATGGGTCGAATAAAGGATTGGATCAGATGGCCTACTGGGGGTTTATTCTAAAACAGCATGGTCAAGAGAGGTGCCGCCAGAAAGGTAAAACTCCCGGTAGTGCTCAGACAGGAGAAGTGACAGCAGTGCTGGAGGGAATGTTGGAGTTGATGAAGAGGAAAATCAAAAGAGCAAAGATAATCACGGACAGCCACTACTGTACACAAGCCTTGAACGAAGACTTATCCATTTGGGAAGAAAATGGATTTGAAAGCGCCAAAGGAAAGTTAGTGGCCCATCATGATCTGTGGAAGAAGATCGCCAAGTTGAGGATGAGCCTGGAGCTTGAAGTTGTTGGACCACTTGTTTGCTGAATATTGGGCCATTTACACATTGCTGGACACCACCAGGCCTTCCGACATCATCGGCCATTTTGTATCCAGTATTGTCCGCCACTACAAATCCCAGTGGGCACTGCGGCTGGTAGGACGGGGACGTCCCAAGTCTGACGTCACAAGAGGTCTGACGTCACACGAGGTTATATATGGAAAGCGGGCGCTTTAAAGCTTGCCTTCAGCTGGAGATCTCGACAACGACAATTTTGGTTAAGGAGTTAATTTTATCGGATTATGATTTTAATTATAATTCTTGATAAATATTCAATTAATCAATCTATAATTACAACAAAGTGGAGCACCAGAAGGCTCATACCCGAGAAGGGGCTCACTGGCGTGGAAACGATGAGGTGGATCGCTATGTTCAACAGAGAAAAGTTGTCTTTGTCGGGATCGAGAAGTGGGACAGAACGCCACAAGGACGGGCGGTCCCTGAAGAGTACGTAATGAGGTGGTACGGAGCGTGCATTAGGCCTTGGGACATGCAGGCGTGCTGCCTACCCGTAAAGAATTGGAAGAACAGGAGCTCTGGATTCCTATGAAACACATTCGGCGCGTACTACGGGACTGTGAAGTATGTGGTCAATACAATGCAGGACGCCTTGGACAGCGGCTGGAAGGTCTGACCATCAAGAGCACCATCCCCTGGGGCTCAGTGTGCATGGATGTCGCGGGCCCCGTGGGGATAACAGGGAAAAAAGGTGAGAAGTACTTCCTGGTGCTAGTAGACTCAATGTCAGGGTACGTAACTGTAAGAGCAGCAAGGAGAGCCAACGGCAGCAGTGTCATTGCCATGCTGGAGCAAATCTGTGGTTCACTGGGGGGGCCTAAGGAACTGCGAACAGACAATGGGACTCATTTTCGCAATGTACAGGTTGATCACTGGCACCAGAGATTTGGGGTAATGAGAACTCTCCACCATACACTCCCCAAGCAAACAGAGTGGTGGAACGCACAATAGGTCTGGTGAAAAACTGGATAGCAAAGAATGCTAATTCTCGTGACTGGACCACCAAAGCTGTAGAAATAGGGCAAGCACTGAATGACAGACATCGAGTCAGTAGACCCTCCCCTGCAGCAGAGCTCAACCAACGACCATTCTCTTCGCAAGAAGTGGGGCGGAGCTCCAATGAGAAAACAGGGAAGCCAACGCCTAAGGTGCCATTCCGTGAGGGACAACGAGTGTGGGTGAGAGAACGAGATCACCCTGTGTCGACAGCAGTGAAACCCAAGTACGATACCACTGACATTGTGAAGCAAGTATTAGATCGTAACACAGTATTGTTACAGAAGGGAGGGATCCAAGGGGTTGAACAGCTCAAGCCAATTCTCAGCTAAGGATAACCAGAAACCGGAGAGATGGCCTGCGAACCAGTCACCATGCCACCCTAAATCAGACTGGCCACTGTATATGGGGTGGTTGCCATTCGAAGAACCACTTCGAGGGTTTGGGCAGGAAGAGCCTTGAAGAAATTGGAACTTGCTAAAAGAGGATTCCTGTCAACAGAAGATGAAATGCTGTGGTGGCGGGAGGTCAAGAACAGTTGCGCAATCTGCACGGGCCCTAGTCAGCTCAAAGTCCGCTGGGAAGGACCAGGACGAGAGAAACCACTATATCACAACACCGGTGGCGACGAGATAGACGAACTGCCATACAAGCCCATCAAGGTAACGGACATCTTCATTTGTAGGGGGTGCCAAATCACCACTCTCCCCAGAGTGGTCTTTGTGACCCAGTGGGATCTGCGTGGGGAAAGGCCAAGAGAGTGTACCTGCCTGTGGGACGGTTCATCTCTTAAGTACTGTGACTCTTGCGGAGCCCAGACAAGATCAGGAAGACTAATGCAGGTGGTTCAAGCAGAAGGGTGGCAAGTAAAGCGATTTTATGATCCACTCAGATCCTTTAAACCGCATCCTAATGAGGGAAGGCCTGCACCATACAGACAGGCAGCCCGGGACCAAGACAGTGTGGTGCTAATAGCTCAACCATCAGCTCCCCCACTTTACGAAGGGTTATGTGGAACCGAAGGATGGGGTCACCTGAATGATGGCCTGGATGGGGGACCAACAGATCTGCAAACAGTATCAATCAGGGAGTCCAGGCCATATGATCCCGTTTCTGGCCAGGTAAGCCGCCCACCTTTAACCACCACACAGCCTCCCCTGGTGTTTCGAGTGTATAGAGACCAGGGTCCCGAAGGTGTTGGCACTGCGCTGGAACAACCTCAAGACAATGAAGATCAACAGGCGCAGCCCGATGTATGGATAGGGCCCTGGGAATTGACAACCTGGGGACAGTTAATATTAGAAGTTATTGCAAATCCAGACCTCCCACTGGAAGACTTGCCCGACACTCCCAAGGAAAGGGGTGCTCGGGGGACAGGGCTATACTACTACACCACCAGTTTAGACGCCTGGGGCAGCAATGGAGCCAGACATAAACAGAAGGTGGGAGAGTTCATCATAACCTCCGAAACCTGGCATCGCGATAGGGTGCTACAGATTCCAGGTACTGTGGCTCATTGGACGGACACACCCACTGACCCTGGCTCCACCCAGAAGGTACAACTGGCAGTGCAAATATTTGTAGTCCCATTTAGAGGTGTATACTCCGTCGGCGCGACAGTAACAGTCGTTCCAGAGCAGCAGAAAGAAGATTGCCATCAGGATTAGTTCTACTGGACACACCGAGAGCGGATTTTGCCCCTTTCTATCAATCCTCAGAAAGTTATTTCGTCTCCAATATAGAGTATCAGAGAAAAGCAGACCTGCAAAAGCCTGACCATGCTGGAAAAGGCAAAACCTTACCATGGGATGTAAGTAACTTTTTCCTCTCATATCGCACAATGTCCCGGCCTGGCAGAAAAGGGCGTCACCCGCTGGACACCCAAGTTGTAACCCCCCCAGAAGGGCCCGAAAGCCTGCCATGGATATTCAATGCAGTCCACCTTGAAGTAAAAGGAGCAGTTCTAGGAATCAGATGGGGACCACATTATCAAAAACCATTACAAGGCACGTATTATGAAGTTTCAATGGCCGGAGCTGTAATTTGGGCCACATCACCCTCTATGTCAAAAGAAGTCAAGCGAAAAGAGTGCCAACCTGGCGATTCCCGAGGATCACCAAGCCAGACACTCATTCGGACATGATTCCCCTTAGTTATTTACCTACTTTTAATGCCCAAGATGAAAAGCCTCCGACAACCCTAACAACACAAGACCCTCTACTCGACCCAAGCTATGGAAACGGATAAAGATTACAGAAAGCGTCTTGTTTAAAGACTTTACTTAGGCTTTTTGCTTTGCTTATCGGCATTATTCTTTTGTTAACTATACTTTACCAAGCTGGGGTGGGACCATGGAACTTAACCCATGTTAAGGTCGCTCATGGCCCATCAAAATACGCCAACCAAACTTGCTGGAACACCACCTCTCTGAACGTCTTTTTGCCTGGGACAGAATACCCTCCCGTAAAGAACCAGTCTGTGTTCTTTCATGAAAGCCAAAAAAACTATTTCACCAGACTTAAGAAAGTTCTAGAGAGAAATCCAGTATGGATTAACGACTCCACGACCCAACAACTTGTCAACCGCACCTGGTCTATCTCCAACCTTGAACCCACCAACGAAGGAGTAATAATATGGGTGAGAATCCTGCACCGACTCATCCGCCGTACAATTCGCTGCAATTGGATTCATCCTGACCGAGGGGTCCCGGAGTGGCACTGCGACTGGGCCTGTCGGGCCTTAGTACAGTTTATAGGCCATGGGCTATGGGAAGGAAAAGTAAATGTTAATGGATGTAGCTCCTTTAGTCGTTTCACCTAGAAAGAAAGAACAGATAAACTCTGAGCCAGTTTTCAAGGTTAGAGTCTGAAAGAGAGCACATAGAGTTAGTTACAGTAAAAGCTCAGTCAGTAGCCCTGTCTAGGAGAGAGAAAGGGTTAAACACTGAAAGACAGGGCCATGTGGATCATCGGTAGAGGGTGAGCGTTAAGTTGTTGCCAGCAGAATCTTGGAGGATTCCCCTCTCCAGAAAGGTGTCACAGGTAGACACAGAGTCAGGCCAGGTGTAGCTTCTAGGAAGAGAAAAGAGAAAGAACAAAGTTAAAAGCTGAAATAACAGCAAATAATAAAAACCACAACGATAGAGATACCTCTCTCTGTCAGACTGATTATAACCATTGAAAAAGAGAGGGGGTTATACAGGTAGCAGAAATGGAGGGTGTGTTTGCACCTCAACCATAACTGAGCCGGTTTGGGCTAAACCTGACTCCCCCTTACTCCATCCAACAAGGGGAGAAGAAGACGGAGGTAAAATAAGGAAGATAGCTCAGGATAACCTAAGCCACTCTAACTATAAGCTTTATCAAAAAGGAAAGTTTTAAGCCTACCCTTAAAAGTAGACAGGGTGTCCGCCTCACGGACTAAAACTGGGAGCTGGTTCCACAGGAGAGGAGCCTGATAACTAAAGGATCTGCCTCCCATTCTACTTCTAGAGACTCTAGGAACCACCAGTAAACCTGCAGTCTGAGAACAAAGTGCTCTGTTAGGAAAATATGGACCAATCAGATCGCTGATGTATGATGGAGCTAAATCATTAAGGGCTTTATATGTGAGGAGGAGAATTTTAAATTCTATTCTGGATTTAACAGGGAGCCAATGAAGGGAAGCTAAAGTAGGGGAAATATGATCTCTCTTTTTAATTTTCATCAGAACTCTTGCTGCAGCATTTTGAATCAGCTGAAGGCTTTTAACTGCATTTTGTGGACATCCTGATAGTAATGAATTACAATAGTCCAGCCTTGAAGTAACAAATGCATGGACTAGTTTTCAGCGTCACTCCTGGATAGGATATTTCTAATTTTGGCAATGTTCCGGAGGTGAAAGAAGGAAATCCTAGAAGCCTGTTTAATATGGGATTTAAATGACATGTCAAAAATAACACTACGGTTTTTTACTTTATTATCGGAGGTCAATTTAATGCCATCCAGGTTAAGTGATTGACTTAGTAGTTTCTTTTTTAAAGACTCCGATCCAAAGACGACAACTTCTGTCTTGTCTGAATTTAGAAGCAGAAATTTTAAAGTCATCCAAGTTTTTATATCTTCAAGACATGCTTGTAGTCTATCTAACTGGTTGGGCTTATCAGGATTGATGGATAAGTAAAGCTGAGTGTCATCAGCGTAACAGTGAAAATTTATCCTATGCTGCCTGATAATTATTGGAAGCATATATATAGTAAAGAGAATTGGCCCAAGTACTGAACCCCGTGGTACTCCACAATTAACCCTGGAGTTTAAAGATGATTTATCATTTACATGAACAAACTGGAATTTGTCAGACAAATAAGATTTAAACCAGCGTATCACTGTTCCCCTGATCCCTACAGATATCTCATCCACTGATTGGTTGGTTCAGGCCGATAATTACGTCCACATCAAGAATCCAGCTCTCTGCATGTCCATTTTCAGAGATAATGGACATTAGAACGTGGATGAAAACAAAGACCTCAGCAGAGAACATTGTGGTTTCATGCTCCACCTCTGATCAACCAGCTGCTCAGGACAGAGACTGCAGGCTCCCCCACAGAGTCACCTGCTGATGCTCCACCCAGTACAACCTCCACCTTCAGCCAGGTGGTCTTGGTGAGGAGCCACCAGCTCAGACAAAACTCCACTGATTTTCATTTATGTGAAAATCATGAAATCATGAAATTCATCAAGCAAAATCTAGAAACATGGTGTGTGTGTGTGTAGGAAATTATAATCATTATAGAGAAGATAGTGCAGGATATCAGACATCTTGGATGGAACTAAGGATTTGAGTCGACTTAAAAAGTCTAAATCATTGTTGAATATGTGGACCACAAACACACCATGAAAAAGGGACTACTATCATTGTTGACTTTTGAGAGCTATGATGTCCTCTCACTGACTGATTTGGTTTTTGGTGAGCTGTCAGATACTGGTCTGGACACAAGCAACATTCTGAGTCCATGTACCGATGGGACCAGTGTGATGTCTGGGAGAGATGGAGGTATGCAGAAACTGTTTCAGAATAAATTAGAAAGGGAAGTTCTGTAGATCCATAGTTTTAGTCATTAGCTTGACCTTGTTGTCATTTCTTCAGGAAGTGCAGCTGAAGATTTTTGATATCCACAATCAGCTGTTTAAATTCCTGAGAAAGTCAACAATAGCTACAAAGTATAAACGGAGTAAACCTTGAATGACTTCTGGACCAATGGTGAAGTGGACACTGTGACACAATATCTGTGATTCTGAAATCCAACATCACACTTACAGATATTCAAAAAATCACAGAAACCTGGAGAACAAGTGATGATTAGAACAATGAAGATATGGGACTCCACAAAACCATAATAGAACCAAAACCTAGACGCGCGAGATGCACATCGTTTTGGGACTGTTGGAGCCACCAAATGAAATACTCAAAGCCACAAACATCAACCTTACTGCCATTCAGCTCAAAGACATATCAGTTTGCAATGAAAAACTACGATGAGTTTCTGAACATTTGGACCAATAATCATAGCAACAAAAGTGTTCCTTTTCTAACCAAAAGACCCCTTCAGGCACCTGAGTTGCTGCAGGATGATGTGATGGAAGAAACACACCAAGACCAGGATAGTGAACAGGAGGCCAAAAGCCTTGTGTCACCATTACAGACTCTATTCTGGAGGAGATGGTTTCAGTGAAACGAGTCACAAATACATGGAAGCTTTCAGAGCTTTGGATCCTCACAGTGAGACCTTCTTGGACTCAGGTAAAGTCAAACCATTCCTGGATTTAACAAAGACTCCAATAAATGAGGCAGAGTTTCCAGCTGCTCATCAGTTATTTTGAAGTCATAGAGCTGTCCAGGGTGCTGAAGCTCTGACTGTTGACCAGCTTCTTCCTACCTATGTCAGTGTTTTGGACTCCATGGTTGTTGTCTGCACTGCATTAAAACATGAGTTGACCTTCTGTGGATCCACAGCTATATGAGAAAATCTCATTTTCTTCACTGAGGAACGTTTATTCTGATCACAGATTAACTGTAGAAGAGGGCACCTTCTTACTGATTGTTGTTAACATACGGTGTTCAATTAATACAGTTGAAGGACCAACAATTACTGTCTTTTATTTTGATGGCAACTGTACTACTTGAACTGTAGTTGAACTTAATGTAGTAAACATCTAAATGAGAACAACAAATTATTTGTTGCAGGGACATTAGTTGCAGTTTTGCTCAGACTTGTTGTAACTTGTGTTGGATTGGTCAACAAATTAAAGTAATATTAAAAAAACACAAACAATGATGATGTTGGAAGTAAGGTTTGAAAATCATCTTGTTTTACAAAACAAAATAAGGAAGAGTCAGTGACAAAGAAGAATAGAGGATAAAGATTAGATGCAGACTAAGGTTTTCACTAAAGAACTTAACAGACTAAAAGCAACTGTAAACAAAAGGGTTTCAGTGAAGTTTTTCTACATCACTATAATAAAAACTACAACAGGTAGTAAACACAGCCCTGCATCTGTAGTGTCCAGTCCTGAGGTGTGAGCTATTGCTTCCAATATCTCACCACCAGTTAGAAATAAGCACTGATAATGATATATAGTTATTAATTTAATTATACAACTTAATGGACTGCAGAGTGAATCAGGAAATAAGGTCAGACACATTAATACATGTTAAAGCTACACAACCTTTGAAAATAAAAACCTATGAGATTCTTCTTTATTTTACTTTTTTTTAAATACAACTCTTGACATTCTGTGTTTAACATATTTCCATCTTGTTCACCTTAACAGTTATTAAATAGCTGTAGTTACTGCCTTTGTCCAGTAGAGGGCAATAATAACAGTCCAGCTCTGCAGTCTGCTAGCATCGGTAGCTCCGCTCTGAGTCTCTGTGGAGGTCAGTGACGTTACTAGGCCTGTTTCAGGGGGGCTAAAACCTTCCTAAAAATATTCTCAAGCCCCTCCTAAAAATTGGTGTTTTATTTTTTTTTGTTTTTTTTTTGTTTTTGTTTTTTGTTTGTTTTTTACAAAAAAACTGCCGACAAATTCAATATAATGTGGTCAGAATGTGAGTTAATAAATAATCATAAACCTGTCATTTTAAACTCAACTCTGATCATATCTTTGTCAGTTTCCTTTACTTCACAGTGTAAAGTAGAGAGCCCCATCAGTAAGTAGTTATCCAATCCATTCCACCTGTTCATAGAGTACGCTCACATCACCTGAAATCCAGTCCACGTTTTCCCTGTGACTTTGCTTGCATCGTGAAGCTCACAGCTGACTGGAGCAGCAAGAAGATTCAATGAGCAGCTCAGGAGAAGATTCAGCGAAGAATGGATATACGGAAGTTGCTCATTCATGTCTGATTATCATCAGTGGATAATAATAATACACTAATAATCATCACTTTACCATTAATATTGACCTGTAGGAGTCAGGACAGATGAGCATAGAGAGTAAGAAGAGAGAGACCTCTTCTGGAAAGGTGAGTCTACAGCAAG
>JAHHUM010001392.1:0-41583 GCA_036173005.1 Crenichthys baileyi | reverse complement strand
ATTTTTTTGCATTGAAACCATGTCTGATTAAAGCTGGTTATTCCTGGAGAATCAAAAAAGGTCACTTCCATGTTCTTTCCTGCCTGAGTTGTCTCCTGTCACTGTCTTCTGCTTCTGTATAATCACGGACAGCCCCAGCACTATCACCTGTTATATCAAGTACACAGAGTCTTCAATAATTTTTTTAGGTCTCAGGCTGTGCTCTTAGCTTTTTAGTATTCTGCACATAGTTTATCTAAAACGGTGTTTGCCCAGAAATAATGATCTTGTTTTTCTCTAAGTATACACAAGACCTTGGCTCCCAGTTTAGTTCAAATCTGTATTTTCTAATGATAGGTGATCCAGAGGCTGATAATGAGGCTTTAGTTTTCTCTCAACATTTTTCACAAGTGTTGAAGGGAACTCATAATGTAGGCTCAGCTGTTGCAACTGTTTTTCTTTGACATAACAAGTAGTTTTACAGCTAATTCTTCTAATTTTGGAGCTACAGTCAAAAAAAACAGACAAAGGCTTTTTAAGATGCCCTGTTTCACCATGTGTGGCTAACAGCAAATTGGGGTTATGGTTTTTTTTTTTTTTATTCTATCTACACTGCAGTACTTATTTTAGGTTTGGTTTAGTAATATACGTCTACAAACCTCATACAAGTATATACAAGTCTTAAGACGGTGTTAAAAGTATTTGCATTTTGTGCTGCTTGATTGTGACCAGGTTAGTTGTGTCGGGGTTCGACATTTTGGACTTTGTTAATGGTTTTGTGTTTGTTTACTTTTCGTCTAGGTGTTTTCTAGTTTGGGTTTTGTAGTCATGTTTGTTTGTTTATTTCCTTTTGTCCCCTATAGCTTTGTTCTCTCTACTGCCTCCTAGTGTTTGTTGTTTTCTCTCCCCTCGCTCTTAGTTCCTTTAGTGGTTGCTTTCTTATTACTTTGTATGGTTTTCTTATGATTATCATTATTATTATTATTATAGTTCTTTGGCTTCCTTGGGTTCTCTAATTTAGTTTCCCGTTTAGTATCTCTGTATTTATTTATGGTTTGGTATTTGTTCTCTTTGCACTCTTCTAGTTTATTAGTTTAATTTTCCTGTTCCTCCTTGTCTTTTGGTTTCCCTTCTGTGGTTGTTTGTTCGGTGTTCGTTTCTCTTTTTATTTGTAGTTCTTTCCCAGTTCAGTTCCTCGGTTTAGTCTCTATTGTTCCAGTCCCTCCTTATACATCAGCTTTAGTTATTGTTTACGTTTGGTTTACATTTATTCTAGTCGCTTTCCCTGCTTCCTTCCCAGTTAGTTCAGCCACGGTGTTGGTTTAGGTTTGTTTACTTTTGTGGTTAGGGTTTCTTTATGTTTTCTTTTGTTAATTCATATTTTGCCAGTTTCTTCGATCTTAAGTTGTTGTGTTTCTTCTGTTCCCTCCAGTTTCTCAGTTTCCTTTAGTTCATGTTTATTCCTGATTTTTATGCTTCATTTGGTTATTTGTCTATAGTTTTGCTTAGTTCTGTTCTCTGTATTGTTTATTAGTCCCTTCTCCCATGCTTTAGTCTTTGTATTAGTTTCATCTGTTCCTTTAGCCTCCCTGCTTCCATGTTACACCTGTTCCAAGTTCTTTTGATTACCTGCCCTTTGTTACCCTCTGTATATTAGTTGTTCTAGTTTCATTGTTTGTCGCTGATTTCTCCCATTCAGTACCATGATTATGTTCAGTTTGTGCTACGCTCCTGTTCTATGAATTCATGTAAGTTTTTGGCTCAACTCATGTTAATTCATGCAGTAGCTTATGCTACATTTTTTGCTACGTTTTTGGAAAACCTTTTGAATAAAGACGAAGCCTGCCTGTAATATGCTGCTGCCTAGCTCTTGTCTGCACTTTGGTCCACTTCAGCCACAGAATGTGACAGTTGAAGGTAAGTTGAGTTTTTAAATTTTATTGTGCTTCCAAATAATAAAAAAAACAAGAAATAAGAGGGAAAGACCAAAAGTAGAGATTTTACTGAAAAGGACAATCCATCTAACAGACTGTTTATCAGATGATAAAATGTTTAAGACCACCAGTATGTAAGGCCCTTAAGTTTGGTCAGCTTGTGTCTTCACAGGCACTTCATCGTATCCTCTGGCTTAGCACGGGGGGGTCTGCTAATTGATTTTTTTTGTGCCCCCTAATCCTCACAATCATTTAACTGTCTTACTTGGTCAAGCCTTTGCAGTGATGACTGACCTCTCAATAATTCTGCCTTTACCATCAGCAGATCAGGACATCCCTATCTTGAAATGAATTTTGGATATTAGCAGACAGGGAGTTTTTAGATGCCCTATACATGACTTGGGCCATTTTATAATTCACCAAATCTTATAGTTTTATATTGAATGTATTGATTAAAAGTGGATTGGTGTGATCATTATATTTAATTTTATGAGCAATTCTCATTTTTGGAGAGTGCTTAAAGGTAAAAAATTTGTCTTGTAAGAATTTCCCCAAACTTTTAAACAATAATTTAAATAGGACATTATGAAGGAGTGATACAGAATAAATCATTGATTAAGAACAAAATGTTTCATCACACCAACACACTTAGACACTTTTAATCGTAAATAACTAATATTTGTTTATGTTAAACCAATTCCTTAACTTGTAACTTTCTTGAGTTATTTCATACAAAAGCTTATCCAAATCATCACCTGAACATAAAATATTAGTATTATCAGCAAAAAGTATGAATTTCATAATTTTAGAGATTTTAGAAACATCGTTAATGTACACTAAAGAGAGTTGGCCCTAGATTTGAAACTTGAGGTACCCCTCACATGATATATTGCTTTATGTAGATTTATAGTGCTCAATTTGTAAGAACTGCCTTCTGTCCTGCAAGTAACTCTTTAACAAGTTTTGTGGTATTATTCTAATGCCGTACATTTTCAATTTATTTAGTAAAACGTTTGTTTTGTTCAACTTTGTGTTTTGTTTAACAAATAAAATACCAATAAAAAGTACATTTGTGGTTTTAAGGTGAAAATGTAAACCAGAACTAGAAAAGGTTCCAGTTCTAGTTGTTTGTAAAGGGACAATAGGTAGGCAAATATACCTGCTGGTTACACTGATAAATGTCAGCTTATCAGAGCCAGGGAATCACTGTCCCTTGGAGGCCATGTTCCAGGCAGGGCAAAGTTTACTCTCAGGTTAAAAAAATAGAGAAATAAGACATAATTAAATATAGAAAACGTAGTAGCTAATCTTGGATCTTTATCCCAAAGTCTTTTAAAGTTGGACTTTATACAAATTTATACAATACAAATTCTCTGCTGGTCTTTTAGTTTTGCTTTAATTTGAGTCAGCCTAGTTCTTGTCCTGTTTACCTTTTGAACAGTTAAGGTTTTTGTTTTCTTTTCTTTTTCTTTTCTTTTTCTTTTCTACAATAGACCCCAGCCCTGTATTATGCGATTGGGGTAGGTATGCACAGGTTACTTGTGTAAAAAGTTGCATTTTCAAAACCGCTAAGATCTTTTTACCGACCTCACAGTTAAAACTCATTTTAATGAAATCCTAAAGAAAGTGCTGGAAGGACTGGCACTTTCTCCAGCTGTGTGACGTTAGCAGTAAGACAGAATTGCCCTTCCACCACCTGCTGCTGTGCACTGTCGGTCAGCTAACTGAAAAAAGAATACTACACATTTTTCCTCACCTACAAAGGAAGAAAAATTCAGATAATTGAAAATATCACAGGCTGCAACATGGACACACATGGATTAGAAATTAAATCAGTACCAAATATTGAAAGATATATTTATTGAGTATCTGTCATCATAGATATATTTTGTAATTAGGTGCAGTCTGGATTGTACGACCACCAGCCAGAACAATGTTCATTGTGTACTATGTTAGAGGACAAATAATGGGACACTTTGTGCTTGGTTATCTACATTGTAAAGGTTGTTTGTTGCTGGTTTGAGCCATGCCAAGTGTATAACTTCAGTTGTCTGGTAGTAAAAAGCAGTAGTCTTATGACAACCATCCACAAGCTGTTACATTTTGTGCACTAAAGAACAGTGATGTTTAAACTCTTTCCTGAAAATCTGAATATAGATTTCTAATGAAGAGCTTTACAACCAATCAGAGAGCACCTTTGAAAGTAATGGGTTTCAGGGTGCTGTTTGTATAGTAGTAGATGATAGTGATACTAAAATGGCCATTACAATACACTGTGTTGTTAAAAAGCCACCGGTTTGTTCAGTGAGCTGCCAGATCGTTTCCTGAGTGTGTGCATGGCTGTCGGTCCATTTGTGTCTGTGTGTGAATGACAGCCGTGTTGACCTTGTGAAACCAGCTGCTAGGTGTGTCTTCCATCAACTCTCCAGCAGGAAGGATACCCAGACCCATTAGACAAGAGAGGGGGAAGACCTAATTGACCGAAAACAGGACATCAGACATCAGAGTTGACACATGTCGCGTCCATTCTGAACCAGTCTGCTGTTCTGGGGAATAAGAGTGCAGATAGGTGGATGGCAAACACAATTTTCTTCAAGCACTGATCCAGTTCCAGGAGGCATTAAGATTAAACTGCTACTTTTTCCAGTTGCCATCTAGTCATAAACCGTATGGTTTTACAGTCTCACAGCAAACTCAATAAAGGCCAAGCAAATTCATTTTAAAGCTTGTATAGGGTACACACCAGTTTTTATGCTAGTGACTGGAATTGTCCACTTCTCATCCTGACTCATTTCACTGTTGAACAGCTCATCCTTCACTCAAACATCTAAGCATTTTGGATATATTTTATTGGACATGAGTGTTGGAAATCGGGCTAAGGTCCCCCATCCAGCCATCCCCCATCCATAGAGTCCAGGGCCTGTTTCAGGTCATATTTTGCTTGAATTTGCTCTTAAACTTTAAGGTTACAACAAAAAAAAAAAAACCTGTTGCACACATTAATAAGAGTTAACTATGAAGCACAAATTTATTTATACACCTGGTAGATTTAAAGTAATCTTTTAATTTGCCCAACATGTTTTCTCTGATTGGAAGTAATATTGAAATAGAATCTTAGAAAAGATCTGTGCAACGAGCTAAAGATTAGGGTGATGGGAAGGAGGCCTTCCAACCTCAAAGATTTGGAGCTCATCACCAAAGACAAATCATCAAAATACCAGTGGAAACATGTAAAAAGATTGCTCAGCAATTGTGAAAGCTTGTGATCACTGTAATGCCAGTAATGTTTTCCATTGATTAGTAGAAACGCTGTATGTAATTTTTTTAACAAAATCTAACATGAAAAAACAGAATGTTAAATTTTTTCTAAAATGATGCTCATTTTACATCATTTTATCTTTTGAGAACTGAAACAAATTTCTTGTTTGAATGAAAAAAAAAAATCCAATGGGTATGAATAATTATGGGCTTAACTAAAAATGTCAATAGATTCACTTATTGATTTGCATATTGGGAATTGAGATTTGATAGAGATATATATATAGAGATAGAGATTTTATAAACTTCCGATTATTTAAATGGATTTTTCCAAAGCAGCATCCCTGTTACTAATTTCACTGCTAACAACATAATGACCTATCCCCTTTATAGTGTCCGCTGAGTGAAGGTGGCATAAGTACGTCTTATCATTAATCTTAATTTGCAAATACTGTGATGTGCAACTACGGTAAAAATGTTAGTAAAGATTTAAGAGTTTGATTGTTTTGATGATCAAGTTGTAATTTACCATGAATACAATGAAAGTAAAATAAATGATTCATTTATTTGTTACTTTATTTGAGTATGGAAAAGTGTTCATTAAAACAAATACAGTCTTCTCCTAGTTTGTCGTTTAGTTGCATAAAAGCAAAAATATTGTACAAATTTTAAAATGCAAATACAAAACGGAGTGAAGGCATAACATTAACTAACACCCAACAATTCAAAATTAAATAAAAAACATAGCCATCAAATCGATGCCAATCTTATATTGGTACATAGCTGTCCCTTCTTGAATCAGTGGCTCTAAATTGTCCTTAGGTGTGTGTGTGTGTGTGTGTGTGTGTGTCTTTGTGTTGCTCTACATGTTTACAGCTCGTATAGAGTACTGTTTCTCCCAGAGAAGTTTTATAGAATGTCACCTTACAGTTTGCACTAGATGTTCCACAAGTCACAGAACCTAAAAGTAGCTCTGAGAGAAAGTAAAAAAATAAATAAATCACTAAACACCTGAGGGGTCTGACCATCCAATCATTTAAAATAAGTTTGTAGTTAAAAACAATATTAAAATTACACTTTTAAAGTTCTATATTCTATATATTCAGTTTTATTGTTAAGTAATGAGAGCTAAGAGACACCATGGAGTTTATTGTAAAAAAAAAAGATGTTTTAGAAACAAAGATTATGATGTTATATGTGTTGTGTTTTCTGTTATCAAAATAATGACCATGATACAAAATACAATTGTTTTAGAAAAATGCTTGTAAATTTCCAGTGAGACAGCACTGTAATTTTAGCATAGTTTTTTTTTTTGATTATTTGTATTTTACAGTGACTTAAAGTTTCAGTTTAACCAGCAATGCAAAAACCTCTGTATGATTGTAATTACACATACAGGGGTTGGACAATGAAACTGAAACACCTGTCATTTTAGTGTGGGAGGTTTCATGGCTAAATTGGACCAGCCTGGTAGCCAGTCTTCATTGATTGCACATTGCACCAGTAATAGCAGAGTGTGAAGGTTCAATTAGCAGGGTAAGAGCACAGTTTTGCTCAAAATATTGAAATGCACACAACATTATTGGTGACATACCAGAGTTCAAAAGAGGACAAATTGTTGGTGCACGTCTTGCTGTCACATCTGTGACCAAGACAGCAAGTCTTTGTGATGTATCAAGAGCCACGGTATCCAGGGTAATGTCAGCATACCACCAAGAAGGACGAACCACATCCAACAGGATTAACTGTGGACGCAAGAGGAAGCTGTCTGAAAGGGATGTTCGGGTGCTAACCCGAATTGTATCCAAAAAACATAAAACCACGGCTGCCCAAATCACGGAAGAATTAAATGTGCACCTCAACTCTGCTGTTTCCACCAGAACTGTCCGTCGGGAGCTCCACAGGGTCAATGTACACGGCCGGGCTGCTATAGCCAAACTTTTGGTCACTCATGCCAATGCTAAACGTCGGTTTCAATGGTGCAAGGAGTGCAAATCTTGGGCTGTGGACAATGTGAAACATGTATTGTTCTCTGATGAGTCCACCTTTACGGTTTTCCCCCCATCCGGGAGAGTTACGGTGTGGAGAGGCCCCAAAGAAGCGTACCACCCAGACTGTTGCATGCCCAGAGTGAAGCATGGGGGTGGATCAGTGATGGTTTGGGCTGCCATATCATGGCATTCCCTTGGCCCAATACTTGTGCTAGATGGGCGCGTCACTGCCAAGGACTACCGAACCATTCTTGAGGACAATGTGCATCCAATGGTTCAAACATTGTATCCTGAAGGCGGTGCCGTGTATCAGGATGACAATGCACCAATACACACAGCAAGACTGGTAAAAGATTGGTTTGATGAACATGAAGTTGAACATCTCCCATGGCCTGCACAGTCACCAGATCTAAATATTATTGAGCCACTTTGGGGTGTTTTGGAGGAGCGAGTCAGGAAACGTTTTCCTCCACCAGTATCACGTAGTGACCTGGCCACTATCCTGCAAGAAGAATGGCTTAAAATCCCTCTGACCACTGTGCAGGACTTGTATATGTCATTCCCAAGACGAATTGACGCTTTATTGGCCGCAAAAGAAGGCCCTACACCATACTAATAAATTATTGTGGTCTAAAACCAGGTGTTTCAGTTTCATTGTCCAACCCCTGTAGTTCTTTGACAGATATTTAACTTGAACTGGACCAGAGAATGGGTGCATATTATGTTTCTTTTTACGCTATTCTTGCATTACCTGTTGCTTTGCCACATGGCTCCTTCTTGGCTAAAGATAATAGTAGCAGTAATAATTATAATAATAATGCCAATATGGCTATAAATATATCTGTGGTTTGTTTTTGTTTGTTTTCATTTTATCTTTTAATTTTAAAATTTTTGATTTGTAAGTTTAATTTGATGATCAACGTTTGGACTCTGTGCAGTTCTTGATGTCATAGCTGATTCATGATGGCCCCTCCTCTCTCTGTCTTCATCCTAATTTCCTCCCCACGTCCACAGTTCTGTGACAGCTATTAATAATAAATGGCACCGACTGTGTAAAATGCCACTCGCTTGCATATCAGTGAATTGTCCTTTTCAGAGAGCTAATGTTGACAAATGACTTCAGAGCACAAGACATTTGAGCACCCTATTAACCTTTGAAATGTTGTTTTGCTCTGTGTGTCTAGGAGAATTTGGCTGCTTGCGTGTGTGCCGATCAGCGTATAAACCCTTATTGGGCTGCTTTTAACCTTCATTGACTTTCTTTCATTCTTTATTTTTCATCAAATGCTGTCAAATATGCCAGTTTATGTTGCAAACAGTAGCTGTGGTGTGTGCACTGAGTCAAAAATCCCATGCACAGGCTCAAACACACATATCTATGTTCCTGGTCACATATGCTCCTGCACAGTAAATTAATCTGGAAGACAAAAGTACTTTGGAGAACACTTTCGAAGGACGAAGGGCACATTTGAGTGCTTGAGTACACATTTTATTGCCCTGGGGCAGGTTTTGCTGCTGTTGATGCATAGAACAGTCTTAAAGAGATATCGCTAAACTGTACTCATTACACGGAGCCTCTGTGTTCTCGATGTGAGTAAATCTGAGAGAGACAGGAGGAGTGTCTGACTGAGTGAGGGGTAAAAAAAAAATAGGAGTCAACAGGTTGCTGAGCTACTTAATTACCCTGCCATGGAAAATCATGTTACTACTGTAAAAGGTACAGGATTAAATGTCAGCATATCCCCATGTATAATCAGGAAGAGCACAGAGAAAGGTGTGTGCAGGCCTGTTTGTATGGCTGTGTTTGTGGATGCACACTGTCAAGGCTGCAAGCTCATCTCACGCTTTGTGTCCTGCAGTCTCTTTGGGAGTCCTCCTCACTGCAACGTTAGCTATGCTATGCTGCCTGAGTGAGCATGTGTGTGTGTTTCTGTGTGTGAAACATTGTGTGGGTGTGTTGTTTAGCAATTGCTAATTTATCATAGTTGTGACCTTCTTCTCCTCCCATGATGTTTTTCTCTCCTTGTCCTTTGGTTTTGTCCTCCAGTTATTTCTTTTCTTTTGTTTCTGTTATGAATCCATCTTTTTTCTTCTACATTTATGTTCTTATTGTGCTGCCTTTTACCAGATGTAGTCATTTCTACATTTTTTTTTCTTATATTAAATCTGAGCTTTAAAAATTAACCCATAAGTAATCACTGGAAGTCATAATGCACTGTTCATTTGTTCTAAGGGACCACAGTTAAATTAGGCCAGTGTTGGTCCTCAACATGGCATTACTAAAATGTAAAATGCCTTAACGTAAGCAATTAGTCCTAAAATGTTAGGATTTATAGTGCATTTATTGGTAGTCTTCTATTAGCAATATCTTATCAGTGAATTTGCATTGGACCAATATGAGATCCTCACAGATACAAACATTAAAGAAAAATGTAAAGTTTTGTGAATAACTAATTGCCTCTTTGCATGTTTCTTTTGTTTGTGCTTTTTGTCACACTTATATGTTATATAAGATCTTCTAGCACATTTTATTATCGGATAAGGATAACCTAGGTAAATGCAGTTTTCATATAATGATTTCAGGTATTAAGAGGGAAAGCTATCTAAGCCAACCTAGCACCATGTGAAAACCTTGGCTGCAGCTTTGACTCACTTTAGTTGAGAGAACTGGTTTAATTCAGCCACACACGAAAGCACAAGTAGCCATTATGTGCAAGCTAAAGCAGCACCACACGTGTCTTTTCTTTGAGTAATACTGCTTCAAAACTATAGTTGAAAGCAACTGTAATAACCTGTACCTTGAATTACTTTGGCAGCAGTGGGAGTTAATTTTATGTTTGTTTTAAATAAAGGAAATAAAGTGTTATACAGAGCTGTGAAAAGGGGTTTGCCCCTTTACAGATTTCTTTTGTTTTTGTTGTCTGTCACAAAGAAATGTTAATATAGTTAAACAAATTTTAGTTTTAGAGAAAGACAACGGCTACACAATGCTGCAGTTGTTAGAACCGATGATTTGCCACAAGGTGCTAGCTCTGTATAACGGCTTTGGATCTATCTACATGGAGATTGCTTGTTCCCCCAGTGCCTGTGTGGGTTTTCTTTGGCCTCCTCCCCAGTCCCATGTATGTTAAGTTAATCAGTGTTTCTGAAATTGACTTTAGATATAAGTGTGTGCATGCATGGTTCTTTGTCTTGTGTAATTGTCCAAGCAATTTCCTCCTTTGATAAATCCTGAAATTAACCGCATTTTGGAAAGCTGGGTTCATTTCCACTAGCCGACCTAGCCTGATAACTGCCAAACCTCTAGGAACAAGAAATAACTACAATAGAACCTGTCTGACAACATGAAGCAGACTAAAATATGTCAATAAGCAGTATATCAAGGTCTGAACTAAAGAAATTCAATAACATATACGTAATAAAGTAAATGGCAATTATCAGTACAGAAAATGGTTACAAAGACATTTTTAAGGATTAGACTCCAGTAAACCACAGTGAGAGCCATTATTAACATGGAACAAAGGCCAGTCTATTAAAATTACTGCTAAAATCTAACATCTGAGATGTTGTGGCACGATTCTAAACCAGCCGTTTATACTTGAAAATCCTCCAGTGTGACTGTAAATATTTACCATTTGACTTTCTTCTAAGAAAAGTCTAGGTACCGTCTGTCATCCGGATGACCAGCAGTGTGCAGCAACATGCCTTATCAGTAAAAGGATACTCTACTGACAGCAGATGTTTATCTTCTAAAATGTTCTTGCTCATGTTTTTGTGAGCATTTTTTCTTCTTTTATGCCTGTTTTTTTTTGTCTCTAAAGTACTTTTAATGAATTTGCCTTTGAGCTTTCCCTTCTTTTACCAACAAATGAGATGAATCCAGTGGACCTGTCAGTGAAACTAATTAGCCATATTCCCTTCAATACTTTCCTCTCCAAAACATCATTAGTGTTTGGTGGACAGTATACGCTCATTTAAAGCATTGTTAAGAGGAGACTGCACAGTAAGGCACCACTTTGCGTTTTTTCGCTTCTTTTAAATATTTTGAATTAATCACGAATTAACAAAACTTAACGGTTTAAAAATCAAGAAGCATGTCAGTTAGTTTCAGGTGATCTGGCTGAAGAGTAATTCTTGATTCATTATAATTTAATTTCTGCTAATGGCTATTTCTTACCTCTTGCAGCTCTTCATTATTGTGTTAGCCTTGTAACATTGGCATGAAAGACCTACCACAGACTTCAGGAGTACCGTAAAGATGATATCCCGCATATTAAGACCTAGGTCACTGAACAGACCAATTAAATCTAAATACATTAACTTAAGGAATAATTAAATAAGAGAAAATCCAAATAATTTTTCTCTGGATATGAATTGGTGTCCAATTCTGGTCCTCAAAGGCTAGTGCTCTCCATGTTTGAGATGTGTCCCTGTTGCAACACAGCTGATTCAAATAGCTGAATTACCTCCTCAGGATGTCATCAGGTTCTGCAGAAGCTAATTAGCCTTTCATTTGATTCAGGTGTCCTTAAGTCATCTAAAACATGCTGGACTCTTACCCTTAAGGACTGATTGGATGCCACTCCACAGGATGGTGCGGGATTGGTTGAGTCTATGTAATAAAAATAATATCTCAAATCTCTTTTGTATTCAACTCTGACAGTCTGGCTGTAGCTGACTGTATGCATATGCTGTTTGTACTTGTTTTAATGCTACTTGTGTGTGTGGTGTGTGGTGTGTGTGTGTGTATGTGTGGGATATATTTTATATATATATATATAATATATAATATATATATATTTTATATAGATATATATATATATATATTATATATATATATATTATGATTCCCTGTGTGTTTATTTTCAACATAATAGTAGGCAATTCACTGATCCTCAAGTGGATGGATGTTTTTTTTTTTTTTTTATCTCAATAATTGCTATAAATAATCAGGATTTTAATACTGACTAAAAGAGTCATGACTCCATATATTTTCATGCGGGAGCAACCCTGGAGATGTTTGACTGAGAAAACAGAAGCAACTTTATCGATCTCATCCAAAAGTTTTGATGGTTAAAACCCGCTAATACGATGTTGTATCCTGTGGATAACAACATTTTGAGCTTGAGTTGTTTTAGCTTGCTAAAACAGGCATCTGTCTGATTAGCTGTCGGCCTTCCCCCACTTTGATAAAGGGAACTATTACCAAAAATAACTCCACACAAATTAAAATGATGCAAATTATATCTCTTTAAATACATTTTTTTGACATTAGGAAGAAAAATTGCAGTCCTACCTTATGTTGTTGCTGCTTGTCGACGCTGCGATGGGTGACAAGTTTGAATGGCTCTAGGCTGTTTTTGCCACAAAATCAGTCGATATATCCTGACACCTTTATTTTGGGATTTTTTTTTTTGCTTAAAGATTTACGCCAGAAGATGTTCTATGACAGGTGAAAAATGCCTCTCAGCCTGGAATTGAGCCCTAAATTGGTGTTGAATATGTGCCTCAAAGAGTTTTCAAACAGCAGAGGGTTTCCTATTGCATTACGGAGGAGCAATAGAAAGTGTCCAGCAATATACTTTCAGTCAAAGAGAAAATATCTGATGAGAGTGCAGGAAAACTTCAAAAGATTCAATATTAGCTTTTGATACTTTAGATATAGAATTTTTGATCTGTGTTGAAACACCGCTGGGCTTTGATGTTTATGTTTACTAAAGGTAAAAACCCCCCATCTTTTAGAGTTTAAGGTTTTTGAACCTTAGAGCTTGAGATAGTTTTAAATAGTGAAGGTCACTTTAAGGCAGCACAGCACATCAGTGTGAAACAGAAGCAACCTTCTGCATGCAACACATAAAGCATTCATAATATATGGTTTTTGATCTTGAATGCAGATAAGCCTTAGGTTGCTTTTACTATGTAGTAAAGAGCAAAAACAATGTGTTCATGTTGACTTGTGAACATCGGAAGAAACCGAGGTAGAAAAGAGTCAAGGATCAGGTTAGGCTGCAACAGATTTTCCTTTAGTCTTTGAGCACGATGCACATCATGCAGTACGTGTGTGAATTCACAAATGTTTTAAAGCTCACGCTTATCTCCAGCGTCACATGCAAACTGAACCAACACAGGACCGGAAGCCTTATCACCCTGAACACCACCATGGTGTTTACTCTGACAAGCGGACAATCACACAGACCTTTACCTTCCTTTGTGGTGTTTTCTTTCAGCGTAATGAGAGGAAGCTCTGTGTTTACGGTTTGTGTGTTTTTATGCCTGCGTGAATGTGTGGCAACGTCTCCGTACTGCCAACAAGGTGACATCAAATTGAGTAATGATAGCCCAATAAATGTGGATGTGTAATTGCCTCAAAGTAAGACTGAACGTGGAGACATAATTGCATTTTAAGCTTTAATGTCTATATGCGGCTTGTCCTTGAATAAGGTATGAATAATTTAATAAACGTGCATAAATATGATGTAATAGACAAAAAAATCAGGGGAGAACATCTACCTTATTGATAGGATAAATGTTCAGAAATGTAGTCTAATGAATTTAATTTAAAAGTAAAATTATAATGGAAATGGGAAGATATGCTGTCTTTGTACTTTCTATTCATTTAAATATCCTAAAATTACATTCAACTCACAACATAAAAAACATCTGGGTGAAGACAAAAGGGTTTTTTGTGAGAAAACTCAACATTTGACAACATCCAGTTCCTTAATGTGGCATACTGTCTGGCCACTGTCTCCAACTGGGGGTGGATGTGCACAGGAATTTATGTAACGTGTTGGTTACAGTCACATATTGACCCATGAAAGTAGCCTGAAGGTGGGACATACTGCGCAGCATAAATCTGTTTTCATTATGTTCTCTCAACAGCACTACTAAACTCTCACTGGACCTCTGACAAATTACTCTCCAAAGAACCAGAATAAGAACTGTTAGTTATATATCCTATGATTGGATGGTCATATTGCTTCTGTCCTTATATCTAGAAATTCAGACTATCCTATTCAACTGGAATAGACAGTTATTTTTTTGTAATTAGGCTTTCTAAACTAATAGTGCTCTTGTGATTGCTTTGTTATTCATTGGGCAGATTGCTCAAGCATAAAGAGTTATCCTGCATAATTATGGGTTTTTCACTGGATGAGCTGCGGAATGAGATGGATGGGGGAGCAATAGGTTTCCACAGCAGGGACATTAAAATTAATGTAAATATACTGCAGCCTGCTTGTACTATGATCAACAGCCAAACCGGCAATGAAGCACCTCAGGCAAATATTATTTAATATCACCATTTTTAGCTTTAGAGTTCACCACGGCATTTAACTGCAAAGAAAACTAAACTTATATGCAATGGTTTAAATAGATGATGTTATGATTTGGGGGTGTTTGGGTTTTGGTTGTGGGTTTTTCCTCTTATGTTTCTCACAGTTCAGTTTTGGAGCATTGTTTTAGAGGTGGTGCTGTTTTGGTTTCTTCTGAGTGTTGTATTCTGTTCATATTGCTTTCTGGATTATGTTCTGTTTTTGCTATGTTTCTTAATTTTGATTATGTCCGGGTAGTATTTAGTTCCTGCCATGCTTTGTTTTCACTCTCTGTCTCTGTTAAGCAATCAGCTTCATTGGCCCGCCTGCACTGAATCATTTACTCACCACCTATGCTTCCTGCCCGTCTGCATTCTGGGGTCCTCTGCCACACCGAACCTGACGGATGAAGATGAAATGGTTTGTTTACACGTTCGTAATGGATGCAGAAAGAAATTAAATGAGGGGTACGAATTGGCCAGCCCTCCTCAGGAAATGGCAATAATAGTAGTTTAGAAGTCAAAGTTTCAAAAAGCTCATCATTTAGTAGTGAATTGTGTGTATAGACACTTGGGTTTATTCCTGAGGTCTGAAGTTGGGGTGTGTACAGAAGCGTGTCAAACCGTGTCAGAGCGCAAAGTTTTCTTCACTGCTTCCAATAATGTAAACCTCCCTGGATAGAAATGACAGCTCAGTAATTAAACAGTAAATTTACATTTGGGAAAGAAATGGAAGAGGGGATTAAGCGAGGAAAGTGATTGGAAGGGAGGAGAGAAATGGGACGACCTTAGGAAAGACAGAGGGATAAACCCTGTTAAAACAAATTCCCAAACATGTGTGCCAATTTACATGCACATGCAAATGCAGATATTCTGTGGAGGCACCAATTTTAAAGGCAATTTAAACTCCTTGTGCTTTACTGTGAAAGTTGAATTATAGCTGGTGTCTGTCACTTGTCTTTTTTTCCGTTCTCTGCTTCTGTGCGTCTCCCCCTCTGAGCACAGTAATTGAAAACGCCCCGTGTGGAAAGAAGTGTCAGAGTGACAGTATGAAGTTCAAGCCACCACCTCTGCAAGCCGTATAATTCATTTTTGGAGGTATTACAATTACCATATATAGAAAACTGATTTGCTCCTTATTGTATTCCTAAATATGAGAAGCTGAGAAATTACAGATTTCATGGTTGGTGGTCTTGAAAGCAGATTTTGGTTTGCATTTGTAAACATTTGTATTTCTCTCACATCACAAATAAATAACAACTCTGCAGAGATGCATTTTCAGTGTCAGACTGAAGCTAAAAAAATAAGTATATCGTATGACGCTTGGGCACTGCAAAAATTGCAAATTCATCAGACAACATATCATTAAAAGCTAGATTTTAATGTATTTACCATAATACACAGGAAATGTGTTACATTCTAACTCTGGTAGTTCTTCTAAAGACATGGGCTCAGTTTGTTAGAGGAGTTGAGAGAATTTTTCTCTGCTGAAGCAAAATAAGCATGTGAGAATATTAGCATGGAAGACAAGCCTTGAAAGCATCGAGACACATGTAGAAACATGCTCTGTGAGCCAAGCAAGGCCATGAAGTTGTGATTGTTTTGAACTTGCGAGATGTAAGCGAGCAGCAGGGCTTCTCTGCCTTGTTATCTGCAAGACTGCACAATCTGAAATTTGGCAGCTGAATCGGTTATGAGCAAAACTAAACAGAGCCGTGTGAAATCGTTTTGTATTTAGTATGCCAGGAAGTGTCTGTCTGTCAGATTCTATTGACTTTGCCTTCTGTGAGGCTGCTTCCCATTTGTGTTCGGCTGCTTCAGGTGGTGCACACATCCAGTCCCTTGTAGTGTTCCTCTGTAAATGGCTGCATGAACTCATACAGTGCCTTGCAAAAACGTTCACACTCCTTCAACCTTTCCACATTTTGTTGCATTACAGCCACAAATTTCTATACCTTATCATATGATTTTATGCAATATACCCACATGAAGTACTAGATAATTGTTAGGTGGATTAAAAGTGAATCATTGATTTTTATTAATCTTTTTTTTTTTTGCCAAAGAGCTGCTTTTAATGATTAGCATTTCAGCATTTCCTTCTTTCACTAATGAAGGACATGCATGCATAGGAACCGTGAGTGAAGATAATCAGATTCCCTCCACTACTTTGGCCTCCAAAACATCATTAGTTTTCAGTGGACAGCATGTTCATGTTTAGAGGATATTGCACTGCAATGAACCCCTTACTGTTAGGTCGTGCGCTCTATTGCTACCCTGCTCGCCATGCCCAGTACCAGCACAATTTAGTTTAACATTTAGCAGCATTTCATGTTTTGGATTTTGTTTCTTTGCTTTTGTGCTCAGAAAGTTATTTATACTCTGAACTTTTGCACATTTTGTTACATTGCAACCACAAACCACAATGTATTGAGTTGGGAGTTTATGTGATAGACCCACATAAAGAGAAGTTGAATGAAAATGGAACATAGTTATCCCATTTTTTAACACATAAATGCAGGTCTGAACTAGGCCATAACCTTTCCATTGATTAACCATTCCATTGTAGCTCTGTCTGTTTGTTATGGTCGTTGTTCTGATTGAAGGTGGATATGCACCCTAGTCTCTAGTCTGCTGCAGCTTCTGACATGACCAAATTCCCTGTCTCTGCTGTAGAATAGCAACCCCACAACATGATGCTCCCACCACCATGTTTTACCATGAGGATGATATCTTCAGTGCTATGTCCACTGTTATTTTTCCCACCATATATAAGGTTTTGCATGTAGGTTTAGGTTTCTTCTTATGACAAAATCACTTTTTTTCCCATACCATACCATATTATACCAACTTTATTAAGTGCTCTAAAATAACCACAGCTGAAAAGTGCTGCACATAAGTGCAAACTATAAACATACATTAAAAGTAAAGGATATATAGAAATATATTATAAGAATGATAAAATATTACATAATACATTAAACACAATAAAACCTATTTTAACAAACAAGGATCAATCTAATTCTCACTAATGTTGAAAGCCAAATATTAAAATGGGTTTTAAGATGAGTTTTAAAAGTAGTCAGTGAAGGAGCCTCTCTAATGTGCAGAGGTATGTTATTGAATGCCTTGTCCCCTCACAGCTTCCTTCTAGATCTTGGTACCCGCAGGAGCTGCTGTTTGGCTGACCTGAGGGACAGAGAAGTTAAGTAGGGATGAAGAAGCTTAGAGAGGCATGGCTGCACAAGGTCATTCAAACATTTAAAAACAAAAATACGAACTTTAAAATTTACTTTTACAAGACTGTGATGCATTTTCTGCACTTACAAAATAAATCCATGTAAAAAAAGAGAAGAAAAAGAACTGACTTTTAAGTAAAGATGTAAAATAGGAAAGTAGAAAGTGATGGAAAGCTACAGCAAAGAGGAATGAGGGGAAATTTCACAGCTGAGGAAATTGGGGAAAAGAGGATGTTCTTGTGTCATGGAGGGGAGATTGTACAGACAGTTCTGACACATATACTGAGCTTTACTTACAAGCATACAGACTGTGGCACACTAACATCCTTAGATTCGGTGTTTAAACCATGCTGCAGAATTGCTTCTCTCATCCCTTAATCTCTGCGATTTTCAAGATTGGAAATGCAGCTCCTCCAATTTAATCTGTAATGTAGTACAGAAGTACTGAAGCATATTTTATTTTAGGTTAGGTTGCCTGGAAAAAAGCAGGCTTGACTATGCAATATCTTGGGGAGATGCTGTATCAAAGGCTTCCTTTGAATAGTAAGATAACAGAATATTAAGATTATTTTATTTCAGGGTATCAAAGAGAGACACTGATTTCAAATGCCTACCAAACTTTCTAATAAAGCCCTGTATCACTTTTTGTAATCTTTATACTTATTTACTACTTTGTGTTGAACCATCACGTAATCTCCCTATAAACACGCTGTTTTTTTGCAGATTTGTGGTTGCAGCATGACAAAAAACAGTCTAAGGAGTATAAATACTTTAGCAAGACACCGTATGCATGCTTTTCATACGTATGCATTAGACTGATTAAAGACCCTTCTGAGAGTCATGGTCTACAAGCTCAACTCAGAAAGGAAGCTTAATGTTTATAGTTGAGATGTGGTCAAGTTTTTGTTTTCCTCCTACAAAATGTTAAGACTGAGAATTTATCAGATATTCAGAATATAAGTTAACCATTACACAACCAGGGGGATGGAAGGAGGGGAGGCCTAGTTGGCACTGAAACCTCCTCATGGATTAGATGTCCTTCTTTCTTCTCTTGCTTTTCCTCTCCCTTTTTTATCCTGTTTACCCTGTTTTTGGGGAGGCAGAAGTGATGTTTAATTCTCACCCTTTGCAGGGCCGATACTTCCCTTTGAAATGGAAACAATGGGCTCATTGGTATTCCTTATAGAGATGTGTTTGTGTGTGCATGTGTGTAGGAGAAATGAGATGAGGGAGAACAGTTGTAAGACTTTGAAGTTGGTGTTTGTGAGGCGGAGTAATGCAGTAATTGATGCGCGGCATTCAAATAAAGTCAAGGCAGAAGTTGTTCCTCATTTCTTCTCTGCAGCTGCTGCTATGTGATTACAGTATCTCTGGGAGAAAGTGTCAGAAATCTGTTTCCTTTTAGTTCAAAGTCTTGAAGTGCAGAGCGTAAGCTCACATATGTGACAATGATGCGAAAGAGAACGTGAGCTCTGATGCATTTATTTTAATAGCAAAATTGCAGAAATATTCTTACGCTTCAACTCGCATTTTGTCACATTAGAAACAGTTAATTCTTGATGGATCCTACGTGAACGACCAACACAGAGTAATACATTAATGTTGCGTGGAAGGAAAACTTTATGCATTGTTTTCAAACTTTTTCACAAAGAAAATTCTTGTACAATTATCTTCAACCTCGATGAATAAATACTTTGCAGAACCAACTTTACAGTTACAGCTGCAAGTCTTTTGGGGTGTGTCTCTAACAGCCTCGCACATCTAGAGACTGCCATTTTCCCCATTATTCTTTGCCAGGTTGTTATAGTTCAGTCAGACTGGATGGTGAACATCATCTTGTCACTAATCCTCAATTAGAAGCAGGCATGAACCTTGACTGGCCCATTCTAACACAAATATGCTTTGACCTAAACCATTCCAATTTAGCTCTCGCTGAAGGTTTAGATTTGTTGTCCTGTTGGAAGGTGAACCTCCACCCTTGTCTCAAGTCTTTTGTGGCCTCTAAGAGGTTCTTTTCCATGAGTGCCCTGTATTTATCTCCATCCGTCTCCCAATCTACTCCAGGAAGATGCCCTGATCCCACTGAAGACAAGAATCCCCACAGCATGATGATGCCACCACCATGCATTGTTGGGATGGTGTGTTCTGAATGACGTGTTATAGTTTACCTTCACACAGTGTTTTGTTGTAGGCCAAAAAATTTTCAGTTTTGGTCTCAGCTGGCCAGAGCACATTTGCTGTGTTCCCTACATGGCTTGTGGCAAACTGTATACCTGGCCGTTTCTAGCTTTGTTTCAGGAATGATTTCTTCATGCTACTCTTCCAAAAGAGAACAATAGATTTAACAGGGCTCACTGAAATGTTGGGATATTGTTTAATAATCTAACTGTGCTTTAAACATCTCGACAACTATGTCTCTGAGCTGTCTGCAGTGTTTCTCTGGCTTCATGATGCTGTATTTTAACTAATAAACTTCTGAAGCCTTCACAGAACAGCAGGATTTATACAGAGATTAAATTAAGCACTGTAAATTGGGCTGTTTATTGATTAGATAACCTCTGAAGGCAATTTGGTGAATTGTATTTTTTTAGCTGTATAAATGGGCTAAATACAAACACATGCAATACTGCTGAAGTAAATTTAAAAATATTTAGAATTTTACAATTTACACTCTTTTGTGTTCTTTTATCATATAAAATCCCTACAAAATATAGTTTGTGGCTGCAAATTGATATGTGTGAAAGGAATCCTTTTGTACGGCTCTGTATATCTAAAGTGTATCTTTACAGGAAGTAGAATAAAAGTAGGTAGTAAATAAAAGTGAAAAATGTTAACAGATTTCACTTAAGTGAATTAAAATGCATCTAAAACCATTGCTCGAGTTAGGTATGCAGTGACAAGAATTGCAGCCACCAGTTTTCAGGGGGTACCCTAAGTGTTGTTAAAGTATTTGAACACTTGGGGGCACTCTGACAGCAGCACTGATTTGTTTGACCTCACAAACCTGCAGCGGTAACGGTGGATTGAAGTAGGTTTTAAAATAATGGAGGAAAAAGAAAGGAAGTGAGGAAACATTTATGGAGAAAGGATTGTGAAAGAAGAAAAGGAGGAAGGAAGGGGCATAGTGAGCGAATACGAGGTGGAAGAGTTCAGGGATGAGTAAGGTCAAACCTGTGTTAGGGTCTGTTTGTATAGGTGGTAATATGGATGTGTGTTGATGTGCATGCTGAGTACAGTGACATGAGTCAGTGCAGAGCTCTTGGCGTGGCTGTAATCTCCACTGTGTCAGAACCTGTCTTTGCTTTCATCAGGTAATTAGAATTCATCGTTGTCACAATCAAATTTTAATTCAGCTAAATATTATCTGCATTGTTATATTCAGTCTGTTAATGACTTGATATAAGAAGTTGTTTAAATAATTCAACAACTGTACCTCTGTCATAGCTGGAATTAAAATGACGTCTTTCCTAGGAGGCTGAACCAGATTACATTTGTGCTGCAAAGATCCGATACTTTGAGTGACCTTAAATGTTCATAAACTAATCAGTCTGATCTGTGCTTAAAAGACAAATCACTGCTGTAACTCGACAGTAACATTAACTCCATCTGAGGCATGAATTCTGACTTTCCGCTGATTCAGAGGATTTCTTTTAGGATTAATGTTTACTAAAATACTCTACATGGAAAATAAAACTGGACATGAGCTACTCACTATTTACTGAGGAACAGTTCATTTAAAGATAAATGCTTTGTTGTAAAAGAATTAAAACAGCTTAAACACCTACAAAATATCAAAAATCAGTTTGACTGTCAGATGTAAACAGGAGTGTGATTTTCATGGTCTAACTCCGACTTTGGTGAACCTGTTTTAATCTAAGGTGGAAGATTAAAAAGGGAAGCCTAACGTTTTGGAGCCACAAGGATTATCCAGCAGTTCTCAGTATCAGGTTACCAATATTAGGATAGTGAAAGAGGTCCTAATGGATCAGGGTTTTAAGTTCAAAAAGTTTCGGCAGGTATAAAAACACCTAATGAAAACTGAAGCTGCCATTTCGCTTTACTCAGAAACAGGCAACTCAGTGTATGGTCCTCAATGGTGGATCAAGCCTTGTGAGTGGGTCGTGTCCGGCTTCTTTAATGTACAAATGTTTTCCTCTTGTGGCTCCGTTATGGTCAGTGTTCATTATTCAACAACAAAAAAGAAACTGGGCCAAAACTTCAATCATGAAAAACCACTGCTGACCAAAATCGATACAAAGGCCCGTCTCACATTGGCTATTAAAATATGTTGGTGATTCCCAAAACATTTTGGAAAATATTCTGAGGACAGATGAGACGAAGAGGCAACCTTTTGGAAAGTGTGCATCCCGTTACATCTGGTCTAAAACTAAAACAGCATTTCAGAAAATAAATATCACACTGACAGTCAAACATGGTGTTGGTAGTGCGAAGGTCTGGGGCTGCTTTGCAGCTTCAGGAATTGAATAACTTGCTGTTATTCATGGAACCAAGTGGCTAAAAAAATGTTCTGAAGGGTCTTAGAAAAAAAGTCCAGAGTGTATTTCGAATTAGATGCTTTGGCAGAATTTTCATGTTGTAAAACTATTCAATGTGCAGAATTTAAACAATTCTGCAATTCCTCCAAAGCAATTCAAAAAAGACTCATTACCAGTTAAAGGCTTTAGGGAAGCACCTACAGTTTCTTAAGGGAAACATTGGTTTGAATACCTTTGTCTCTTAATAAATGAAATTATCATTTTGTATTTTCTCGGGTATATAAAAATAAACCTTATATTAAACCATGTAAATGTGAGCAACAACAGAATAAATCTGTAAGGAGTATTAAAAGCAAAACAAATGTTTGGAAGGTCAGATTGAATTGATTAAGGAAGCAGCTTTCATGGCTAAATGAATTTGTCTGAAACATAAAATCTAGCAGATTTTATTGGCAGTAGTGTTTTTAAGGAAAAAGTGGAGAAATGAAGGTTGTTTACATTTGCTTTCATTTGAAACCTCTTCAGTCACCTGTGTAATAAATTTTTGTTTGTTTTTCTAGTTTAATCTGAATCCAAATACATTAAAATGGCTGTGTGACATGGTTTAACCATATTATCAAGACTGGAGCAATTAACTTTGTTTTATTTCACACTATAAATAGGGAACATCTCACAATAATTAGTAATTGTGATGATTATATTAGTAAAACATGAAGATTGATATATTCTAACACTACAACCTTAGTCTACTTATTATCAATAATCTGTAAATCTCATGGTGTTGAGGACCATAAACCTTTCTAGCCAAAGATAAGAGGCTAAGACAGCATCCTGTTTTTTTCCTCTAATCCCCTTCTCTGCTTCTTCATGCACTATAAATCACCTCTAAACAGAAGCACATCTGATATTTCTGCTCTCATGCACATTACTCAGTTTTCTAGATATGAATTATTCTGTCCTTAAGGTGTGAAGCACATCTGACTCTGCTTGGTAACACAAGCATTAGTTGCTATAGCTGTGACTTCTTTTGGTTATTAGGACTGATGGACTCCTGTTTGTTGATTGTAATATAAATCGGGCAACTAGACTCTATCTCCTCCATAGTTTAGTTGCGATCCACCGTCCGAAGTGTGAGATTGCATGCACTCCAGGGTTAGTGCATCCACTGCTTTATTATCGTGAGGAAATTGTTTGTATAAATTGTACTCAGATTTTTGCACCTCGAGAAGACGGGGTGCCATAGCAACAAATCGGAGCCTGTGGCTATTTTACACACAAACACACACACAAGCACTGAGGGTTGTCGTCATTCCCACTTGTGTCGACTCTTCAGTCTGTTCAGCAGCAGATACTCTCAGTGCGGTTTCTGATTTGTTGAGCTGAAGAACCAATTAGATTAGAGAAATTAAAAGACAAAGAAGGCATTCTTCTGATTTGTTCAAACACTTTCCCTTACAAATGCGAAATAAAACACCAATCTTTTGGTTGCTTTTTTCAAAAAACACATTGTAGACCCAGTAAGTGCACGGCACTCTGTGATACTGCTGGACTCCGTCACCCACGCCTCATTATTTGTTGGGTGATTTTGTGCAAAGGAAGAGAAAGAAAAAAAGTAAAGAGAACAGAAGGATGTGTGAGAGGGTGGAGGATGAAGTTTGTTGGTCTGCTGCAGTGTTCCTCCGTCTTCTTTTCACCCTCGCTGCCCCTGTATGACGCCTTCCATCTATTATTTTTCATACGCTGTTCTGCTGCATTGTTTTCCTTCACTTCGTAGCCCTTTCTTCTGCTCTGGGCTTCTCAGTCCCCTGGTTCCTGTGTCTTTGTTTATGGTCTCTTTGTCTTCTCAACCTCTCACTAACTTCTTTTACCTTGCTCACCGCAGCACTCACTCACTTTTCACTTGGTCTTTGTGTGCGTGCGTGTGTTCTTTTAATGTTTGGTAGAGCCCGTTAACATTCCTGCGTTTATGTACCAACAAGTAACTGTCGGCTGTGACACCCTTCAGCTTCTCAGCTGATCCTGACTTCACCAGAGGCGTCGCTGATAACGACTGACTGGTTCCCGTTGGGAAGCAGGTTTGCCGCTTCCTTCCATCTCTTTGCTCCTCATCCTCCTCGTGTTCTAACTTCTGTCTCACTATCTTCCTTATCTCCCGTTTTCCTTTTCACTGCTTACAGTTTCACCTTTGACTCAAACTGCAGGCTCTGGCTACTGAAGGAAGGAAATGGGTGTGCGAGTTTGTGTATGCGGCATTGCTGAGCAGTGCATCATAAAGTGAGCAGCAATGACAAGAGAAAGGCATGCACAAACACTCAATTTAAACCACCTAGCTGCAGCTGTGATGAAATACATCTCTGAAAGACATTTGCATATTTTTTTTTTTTTAAACATGCCTTGAAGCCTGTTTTTTAATTGTAAGAACCCAACCTGAATGGCCCATGATTCACATAGTTTTACATGCAGACTAGTGAAAGTCACGTAAACGGAGAACTGGACAATATATCGTCTGACAATCGAAATCACAAAATCAATAGGTGCGATATTCCAACATGGATGCAACATTTGGTAGGATAATATTTTTATCCTACCAAAGTAGGATAAGAATATTACTATGCATAAGTACCTTGCATGCAATTTCTCCATGCTCTAAATGTGTTTGGCGTGTTTGATAGACTTTCAGTCCCCTTGATGCCCACATCATGTTTTTTGTGTGTGGCTGAAATGGTAAATCTTTTAAAGGGTGGTAGACACATTATGATTAAGGTAAAGGAAAATCTCTGTTAGTTATAACATTGTCATCACAAAACTGAGGAATAATATCACATTTACATATTTTCCTGACATGATGCGGCCCGGTGTAAATGATTGAATTTCCAAACAATTGCCATATAACTGTGGCATCAATGCAACAATTCCTTGGCATGCTTGGCGTGCAGATGTCAGTGGCTTAATTCTGGCAGCAATAGCTATACAAGAACACACAAATACTTTGTGATATTATGATACCACTACTTATACTTTTTGGTTTGCAAACAATATTATTTACATATCGATTATGGGTCTTCTTGCGCACCAAATGATTTCTAAATCACACCATTCCTTCTTGATTCTTAACTTTTTTTGTTAGTAAACGTTCATCTGTATTTATTAAACTGGGCTTTTCACTTGACTGTCATCGGTTATCAGGCAATTGGAAGCAAACAAATACCAAAGTAGTAACAGGCTGCACTAACCAAAACACTCATCGGTGTAGAAGTTGTTACTGACCGAAAGAGACTCATTTAGACTCAGTCTTTACTTCGTGGAGATGTTTAAATAGGAAGTCCAGAGGAGGCAAAAGAGCTGCAAGAAGCTTTTAGGAAGAAACCTTATGATCTACTGAAGCATGTCAGCTGTTCATTCAGGCTGACATATCAGGGATCGAGGCTTTAGCAGGTAACAGGAAGGCTAAACTACAGCAAAGCTGCTCAGATAGAGTCCAACCCTATCTGCCATGGGATATGCTGAATTGGGAAATGTGGCAATCTTTTAAATCTCCCAGTTTAGGTAAGGGTCTACTAATTCTACAGGAAATACAAGTATTTGATTATTACAATTAGGAAAGCTAACTGTGCTACCCAAGCTAATCGTAAGCACTAATAGAAGATGCCTAAGACTGCTTAGAATGTTAACACAGTAATAATTCAGTCTTTGTTTTAAAATAAAAGTGAAATCTTTTTAACTGAAGAGTGTGCAACATAGACTCCTCTCTCTCTTAAATGCACACAGTCTTAATTCACCTCTGGTTGTAATAGAAATAATTAATGAAAGAGTGAAAAAGAATAAAAATCTAACGCATAACATTACAACTTAGATAATATACACTTTTTAAGGTGTGCCTAAAAACTACTGAGATAAAATCCATTTTAAAGGAGATATGCTGCAAACGTGCTGCAAATATTCAATTTTAAATCTGACCATTTTATAAATGGGATGTTACAAGCTGTTTTATTTAAAGACCAATTAAAGTAGACATCTTTTAGGCATCACTCTTCTGCACAGAGAAAAAATAACATTTATTCTTAACTAAAGGCCTTAGGAGAAACAGTTGTAAACAGTTTTTCTCCATGCTTACATTTGGATTACACTGTTGCAGGCACGAGTTACAGGGCCATGTCAAGATTTAAGACAGAAGAACACATAGTGTTTTTCTTCTGCAGTGAAGCCGCTCAGGGCCAAGACGCTTCGTTAGACCCCAACATCATCATTAAAGAAAGTGTTCCCATGCATTTGTGTACCCTAAGGTCACAGCTGACAACATTCTCGCAGCCAAACAGCGATAAAAGCATAATTCACAACAGTAATATCCAGGGTCTGGTCGAGTCGCTGCCTACAATCGGACTCTTCAACCTTTATTATAATAGTTTCTCTGCATCATATCTTGGCTGATTGGTATGTTCTGCCTAATGCACACAGAACACACTTTATTTTTTGCCAATAATAAGTTATGACTGGTGAGAAGAAATGAATTAAATTATATTATCACTACAGGATAGCAATAGAGGTAACACTGATATGTTACTTCCAAGAACACCAACAATGCACCACAAGTGAACCCAAATAAGATTTGAAACTGGTCCCACAACTAAGACCAGCTCCAGGATGCCAGTGTAAGCTTGTGATTGCTCTCAATGTTTTTATCTGTAATGAAAAAATGGCTTAGAAGCTGGTTTAAAGGATTCTTTTATCATTGGGATTTGGTAAATGTGGAGTAATTTAACTGCCTAACAACCTGTGTTTAAATAAACTAGGGTAAAAAGCAGTTTGAGTGTCTGGCCTTTTTCCACATACCTGTAGCACCAAAGATCTACCCAAAAGCTATTAAGAGAAAGGTGCAGAGAACACCTACCCAGCCTGATACCCAGTGCTGGCTATCATTAAAGGCTGCTGAGTCCCTAGAAAAGGTGATCATAGTTATTTTGTTTGCTGCACCTTTTATTTATTTATTTTTTTGTGATTTTGCCTGTCACACAAGAGACACAAATGGAAAGTGGATCAGAAGCTGGAGGAACAGGAGTGAGTCTAAGTATCTTCAGACATTTTGTAAAATGTGTTAATGTGGATGCATCTGGATTCTCAGAGGGTACACAACCTGTGGAAGGAGGCTGATTTAGTTGCAATGCTCATTATCAACATATCATAATTTTTCAACATTGCTTTCTACCAAAGAGCTAAATAAAAGGAAATGTTTCTGTAACAAAATGTTGGTTTTGAATGATAGGTTTATAGTTTAGGACAGCTCTTTACCTAATGCAGTGGTGCACCTTCGCTGAAATGTTTTAATTTCTGAAAACAAGCATTAAAAGTAAAGTCTTTTTAGCACCCTGAAAACAGTTGTAGAAGTAGCAGCTGTAGAAGATGTTGTTTATCTATTAGGTTTGGTTCGTAAAACTTCGGTAGTTTTGAAGAAAGGAATTTAGGTACATTTGCACTAAAGGCCGCTGTGGGAAACAGTGAGACTACCGCAGACCATTCACCATGAATGTGTTTATCAATTTCAAGAGTGGGATCGTCAGTCAACATGTGAAAAATTTAAAAATGGGATTCAATTTTGCATGTATAGTTTGACGGTTTTTTGTTTTAATAGATTGGGATTAGGAGGTTTAAACCTACACTCAGATTCAATCAATCAAACCAGTCAAACTTATCAAACTTTCTGGACCATTTTGAATATCAGATTTAAAAAGTCTTCCACCTGAAATCCCTGGGATGTGCAAGGGCTCAAGTGATCTTTGCTGCCATGGCTCAAGGTAAAAAAGATCACTGGTGACTTGGATTTGCAGACTTAAATAATGAAACATTGTTCACCATACTCAGATGTTATATTAATTTGGACTTTTAATTACTTCTGTCAACTATTCTACTATTAAGCTGAAATTATAAATCCCACAACTTTACTAAAAACAAGAATTGTGTGCTAATGTTGTTTAAGCCCCACAGGGTCATAATTATACATACAGAATCAAATATGTACAGACACCACAGCTAACGTTTGGGTTATTGTCCTCTAGCAAGTTGCTTTGTAAATATAGCCATCGGCAACTTTCTATTTTAGTTCTGGTTTGAGAGGTTAGGCCCGAAATACTGCAACTCCCAACAAGACTGTTGATTTGAGATAAAGTTGAGCATCCTTGAGGTAATTTATTATTTCTTCCACCTTGTACAATGAACCAGTACCACTGGTAGTGAAACAGCCCCACAGCATGATGTTACCACCACCATGCTAAACAGTTGGTACAGTGTTTGATAACTTCAACTTGACACCTCTAAACATACTTATTGATGCTGTAGCCAGACAGCTCGGTCTTTGTCTTATCTGAAAAAAGTAATTTACCATAAAACTTAAAGGTTGTCCTTGGAGACAGCTGCAAATTTCAGCCAAGTTTGAAGGTGCTGATTTCAAACTTGACTGGGTAGTGTCAGCTCTGACCCAGTTTCCAGTCCATGGCAACCTTCAGCTCTGGTGGTTCCTGGATTGTTCCTGATCATCCTTACCAATTTCTTTTCATCCCGGATTGACAGTTTAGGTCTTTTATCAGACCCTGGCAAAGTGGCACATAAAGTGCACTTTATGTTGTTTAAGCAGAGGACCTTGGAATATTTATTTGCTTTGAAATTATTTTCCAAAATGATTGCCCCATTGTTCTGATTAGGGTGCTGTTAAACTAATCAATTTTAAGGACCAAAGAGAAAACCACCCACTGCAGAAGGTAAAAAGACTTGGCATTGCAAGGTTATTTTTTGTTTTGGATAATGAGTTACAGGGGTTGGACAATGAAACTTAAACACCTGTCATTTTAGTGTGGGAGGTTTCATGGCTAAATTGGACCAGCCTGGTAGCCAGTCTTCATTGATTGCACATTGCACCAGTAAGAGCAGAGTGTGAAGGTTCAGTTAGCAGGGTAAGAGCACAGTTTTGCTCAAAATATTGAAATGCACACAACATTATGGGTGACATACCAGAGTTCAAAAGAGGACAAATTGTTGGTGCACGTCTTGCTGGCGCATCTGTGACCAAGACAGCAAGTCTTTGTGATGTATCAAGAGCCACGGTATCCAGGGTAATGTCAGCATACCACCAAGAAGGATGAACCACATCGAACAGGATTAACTGTGGACGCAAGAGGAAGCTGTCTGAAAGGGATGTTCGGGTGCTAACCCGGAATGTATCCAAAAAACACAAAACCACGGCTGCCCAAATCACGGCAGAATTAAATGTGCACCTCAACTCTCCTGTTTCCACCAGAACTGTCTGTCGGGAGCTCCACAGGGTCAATATACACGGCCGGGCAGCTATAGCCAAACCTTTGGTCACTCATGCCAATGCCAAACGTCGGTTTCAATGGTGCAAGGAGCGCAAATCTTGGGCTGTGGACAATGTGAAACATGTATTGTTCTCTGATGAGTCCACCTTTACTGTTTTCCCCACATCCTGGAGAGTTACGGTGTGGAGAAGCCCCAAAGAAGCGTACCACCCAGACTGTTGCATGCCCAGAGTGAAGCATGGGGGTGGATCAGTGATGGTTTGTGCTGCCATGTCATGGCATTCCCTTGGCCCAATACTTGTGCTAGATGGGCGCGTCACTGCCAAGGACTACCAAATCATTCTTGAGGACCATGTGCATCTAATGGTTCAAACATTGTATCCTGAAGGCGGTGCCGTGTATCAGGATGACAATGCACCAATACACACAGCAAGACTGGTGAAAGATTGGTTTGATGAACATGAAAGTGAAGTTGAACATCTCCCATGGCCTGCACAGTCACCAGATCTAAATATTATTGAGCCACTTTGGGGTGTTTTGGAGGAGCGAGTCAGGAAACGTTTTCCTCCACCAGTATCACTTAGTGACCTGGCCACTATCCTGCAAGAAGAATGGCTTAAAATCCCTCTGACCACTGTGCAGGACTTGTATATGTCATTCCCAAGACAAATTGACGCTGTATTGGCCGCAAAAGGAGGCCCTACACCATACTAATAAATTATTGTGGTCTAAAACCAAGTGTTTCAGTTTCATTGTCCAACCCCTTTATATGTTAGCCTCTTTGTATAACTCTGAATCCAATGGAACATTTTATGTGCTACATTTGAATCTTGAAACTTATGACCACAACTGTATGTCATTTTCACGTGTTAAATGGGAGATAAAGAGTAACTTTGGGGAATTTGTGACAGGAGGTGGAGGTGACATTCATTCAGGTGCCTTCTGGGTTGGGGATAGATGTTGAGTCAACAGAAAAAAAATAAAAAATAGCTTTTTGATTTAATTCAGTTCACTTAATGAATGTCAACTGTCAGGGTTTGGACTTTTTGGACTTTGTTTGTGGTTTTGTCTTTTTGTTTACCGTTAGCTAGATGTTTCTTATTTGTGTTTTGTATTCTTCTTAGTTGTAGTTTCTGTTTCGGTTATCTTCTGCCCCCCAGTGTGTTCTCCTCGCTCCTAGTTCCCTTGGTGTTGCTTTCCTGTTTATTTTCTTAGAATGGTTTCATTATAATTATTATTATTTATCATACTTCCCTGGTCACCGTGCACTCTCTTATTTATTTTCTTTTCTTTGACTCCTCTCGTCATTTGTTTTCCCCTTTAGTTATTACTCGGGTTAAGTTCCCCTTATTTTCCTGTTCTTCTTAGTTTTGTCCATTTTGCTTAGCTAGTTCATTTTTGTTCTCCAGCCTCGCCTTTTATTGGTTAGCTTTAGTTATTGTTTACTTTTATTCTAGTCGTTTTCCTCTTCATTCTCAGTTTGTTCTATCAGTGTTGGTTTAGGTTTGTTTACTTTTGTAGTTGGGGTTTCCTTATGGTTTCGATTTTGCTAAAGTCTTACGTTGTTGTGTTCCCTCCAGTTTCTCAGTTTCCTTCAGTTCATGTTTATCCTTGATTCTTAAGCTTTATTTTTATCTTGGTTTATAGTTTTATTTAGGTCTGCTTACTGTCTTGTCTTTAGTCCCTTTCCTCATGCTTTGGTTTTGTTTGGTTCACCTGCTTCCTCCGCCTCCCTGCCTCCTTGTCTCACCTGTTCTTAGTTCCTTTGATTACCTGCCGTTGTTCTCCCTCTGAATATTAGTTGGTTTTGTTTCATTGCCCTTTGCTGGTTCCTCTTGTCTCTTACCCTCGTCCAAGCCTTGTGTCCCACACGTTCCTGCAGAATGCTTGTCAGTTTTTGGAACTCTGACTCTGGTGAACTGCCGCAGTGTTTTGTTTCCCTTTTTTGAATAAAGCTGAAGACCCCTTAAAATGCTGCTGCCAAGCTCTTGTCTGCGCTTCGGTCCACCTCAAAACCACAATGTGACAGTCAACACTTGTTTAAGCTGGCTGCTCTGCTGCTTAATCTACCAGAAAACAAGTCCTAAATATAATATTTATTAAAAACCAGTTGGTGTATGCCTTTTAAAAGCCAGAGAGAGTTGTTGGTCAGGATATGCAGTTTAAGAGTAGCCTTATTTAATCTTGAAATAAATTCTACTTATTCAAAAAAAATGGTGCCAGAAAAGTGTACAAGAAGGCCAAGCTAAAATTTGTGACTCCCATGTTTAAATAAATAAAATAGTGCACTTTAATCTGCTTACTTTGAGGGCAAACCAATCTTGTTAAGTCAAGGGTGCAGAGTAAGCCCATCAGTCATCATATTTTTCCTGCCAGTAAAGACATCTTCCAGTCCAGACCTCCAGCCAGATGAATCTTCAAGGATTCCTTTTTGTACTAACCCAAGCAATAACGATTTTGTTTCTGTAATACAAAAGAAAGCTTTCAACTGTTGGTAAAGGGATCCAACTCGTCTGGCTTCCTTGAGCCAAGAAGATGCTGCTGTCGGCATTGTTGCTGTGGTAAATCCACCTGAAGCCTCTGTCCATTATGAGCGAGTGACGGTGGCCCTCACAAGGATCAAAGGATCAGTCTGAGAAACTATTAGAGGGGAAAAAGTCAGGCTTCAGCTCAGGGTCAGCACATTTCTGATGTAAAGGTTGGTGAACTGATTACAGTCTGATCAAAGACAAAAGAATAAAGCAGATCATGTGTCCGCTTTTTTTCTTTTGCCGGAGGCCTGCAAAAACCGTCCAGTCCACTTCTGGCTGGTGTTCATACATCTCCCAGACAAGTTTAGCATTAAACACTCGCTTCACAAACTGACAACCTTATAGCATCGTCCACGTCTTTTCATCCAGAAAATGTTGGTTCTTTACACAGCAAATCCAGTTTGAATAGAAAAAGGGAAATATTTTAAAGACTGGAAGAATGGATAAAGGTGTAAACAAAAGCTGGGAAGAGATGAATAAAACTAACTTGTTTGCAAAAACATTGGTAAAAGTGAACGTAGTTACTGAATGTTTCTCTAACATAAATATACAGTGCTTTGCAAAAGTATTGACGTTATGCCACTTTAAAACCACAAACAACAAAAGATAAAAGAAAGTCATAAGAAGTTCTGTTTACAGTTTGCTACAAGCAGTGTATGACACACAGCAAGCATGTGGAAGACGGTGCCCTGGAAGGATAAGACAAAAACTATTTGGCCTTAATGCAAATAGAGATGGCAGATGTGAATTAGCTAAAACCCATCATCTGGTAGAGCGCATCAAATGTTGAAATTTCTATTTAAGTTGCACATTATCCCTTTTTAAATAAAGTCAAGTCAAACAGCTGATGGAAATCAATGCACATCATCATTAACACACAATTGCAAACATGAAACTGGGTGGTGGCAGCATCATGCTGTGGGGATGCTGGTTTGATGGAAGAAAGGAAACCTTTGTGAGGCTGCAAAGGACTTGAGACTAGTTGGAAGTTTACCTTCCAGCAGAACAACGATCCTGAAAATACAACTGAAGTTACAGTGGAACAGTTTTTAAATAAAGCATATTCATAGGTTCAAATGGCCCAGTCAAAGTCTAGACTTCAATAGAAGTGAGAATATGAGATAAAATGTTCGCAGTCATTGATGTTCGCTGCTACTCCCTTTGGGGTCGTCATAGCAAATCATTACAACTTGCACACAGACTTGGATGAGCTTTATGCCAGATGCCCTTCCTGAAACAACCGGGATTCAAACCTGGGTCCCTCCTATCAAAGATGCAGATTTAGCCCGCTTCAGCACCACAGACTGACTGCTGGTAGAGTGATTTCCCAAAAGACTTGCAGCTGTAATTGGAGCCAAAGGTTGTTCTACATTGTTTTGACTTATTTGGGCTGAATGCAAATGCATGCCACTCTATTCAGAATTTATATTGGGAAAACTTTTTTAAAACCATGTATAATATCCTTCAGATCATAATTGATGCACTACTTTGTGTTGATATATCAAGTAAAATGCAGTTTGTGCTTGTAACGTCTCAAAATGTGTAACGTTTAAGGTACAGGCGCACTGTATATATAATTCCTTGATGCAATGTCTGAATGAGATTGGTTTGTACACAAATAAGTAAGTTAACCATAAGATAGCTCAACTTCTCTTTTATAGATAAACATAAAGCAATAACCATTGGAAGTTTGTAAGATTTTTTTGAGATTTTTATTGAGCGATAACTTCTGTTTTCTTCTCCCTTCTCTTCTTTTTTCCTCTTCTTAGTGAAGAGACACCACATGTTGGTATGGAAACTGGCTTATAAACCTTTCAGGTTGCCAACGTACTAACTCACATAGCAACCACCAAGCAGCCTCTCAAAACGTTTGCTCTGTGATTTCTGATGAATAGAAGTCTAAAAGCTTTATTATTTTTGGTGCATGCGTGGCTATTCCACAGGTCATCACACAGCTTGTTGCTGCTGCAGCAGCACAAAGCACCAACCACCCAGTTTAAAAAGAGGGAGCAGGATCACCAAGGCCCCATTTCTACCAAATCAAAAGGAATTACTCCCACACATGTACCTTGACGTTCCACTCAGAGGTGCTTGAAAGTATGAGTCATGTTAATATGTTTGCTTACCAAATCCTTGAATTTGCTGATAATTTGATCTGCTGCCACCTAAGAAATGCCATCACAGTCTTTATTTACGGGGATGCATTTTCATGTTTGTCAGGTTGTGAATATGTGTCGAATATGAAGTGTAATATTTATTTTGCCCTTGCCTGTGTGTTTTTAAGGAGCTCTACCTGTGTCCTGTTCGCAGTGTTATTGATATAAGTTCGGTTCATTGTTTCCAAGTGCCACAGAGTCCAGTTATCAAATGTGCTGCTCTGTTGAAACAGGTTATCAATACTTACTGTTTGTACTGTCACACTGCGCATGTGATTGCGTAGTCCTTCGTGACTTTCTGAGGTAGGGCGTGTTCGTGCCGCTTTCCTGCTGTTGTTTTACTACTTGTGGTGTTCAAGGAAATTAGTTATGAGTAACAATAAGGTAAAGTAATAGTTCACACACACACACTCACACACCCAGACACACGACTCTGTCAAAGCATGCAGCATCTTGCAGAAGTATGCAAACTTTATTGTTTTATTTGACTTTTATGTGATTGACAAGTGTAATGAAAATGAGACATGTTTTTCAATTTCTTTTTAGAAACACACACACACACACACACTTTACTCTAATACCCCTAAACAAATCTAGTGCAAATAATTGCCTTCAGAAGCCTATAGTTCTACTTTTTGTGATTTCATCTCAGTATAAATCCTGTTAAGGCCTCAGATGTTTGTTAGAGTACACCGGTGAACAAAAACCATCTTGAGGACCAACAAAGACAGCAGACAGGTCAGGCTGGGTGTCCTTTAAAACCATAGCCAAAGATTTGAACATTTTAAGCAGCACTGTTTAATCCATCGTCTAAAAATGGAATAAGTAACTGGAAACCTACCAAGACATGGCCGTCCACTTGAACTAATTGGCCAGGAAAGCAGAGTATTTGTTAGGAAAGCAAGCAAAAGGCCCATGGTAAACCTGGTGGAGCTACAGAGATAACTACTCAGGCAGTAGGATCCATCAACACAACACCTAATAGTGATGCACTCTATAAAGAGTGGCAAATGGAAAGCTAGTGTTTAATGCTGTGGGGATGCTTTTCTTCAGCAGGGACAGAAGAGTTGGTGAGAGTTGATTAGGAAGCTTGCTTAAGGATGAGTAGATTGGTGTGCAAATGCTTTTTGTAGTTTATTTTATGAATTGATGTTTCGTGGATTTTATAATTTATGTAACAACTTCTCTATTGAAACTAGAATGCTTTAAAAGCTTCACTAGGGAATGCCTCTAGTCTTACTTAAAAATATTTACTGCTAAAAATTGTAGTTTGGAAGTCTGATGAAATTAACTAAGCTACACTAATAAACGCAAATATTTGGAGTGACAGGTGATTGCACAAAGTACCTACTATCTAGAAATGTCTTATATCAATTAATAAAAATGACAAATAATGTTATTGCAACCATGCCAGTCCTCTGTGTGTGAGGATATAACACAGTCACTGAAATACTTGGCATATTTGGGGTCGAGGGTTGGGTTAGAGGGCAGGCTATCATTGTTTTTAAGCTAATAACCTTTTCTATTAAATTTCGAATAAAACACCTCACCCAGTTTGGGCCTATATGTTGTGTTTTGAAACCTATAACATACCATGTTTGCAAAACATACATTAAACCACTAGTTGGGTTCAAGTCTTGCCAAGATAATGTGACAAAATATTAAAAAGGCTCAGGGTTATAAAGACTGTTGCATGGAGCCTAAAACATACGGTGTGATACTCTTAACCAGGGTACTAAACAGTTTGGTCCAGAGGTCTTTAGGATGAAAGGAAAACCATAGGAATCAAACGTTAACTTTGTTACTTTGTAATTTTTTTTAGGTGCACACTGTTCTACAGACACTAATTAATTGCACAATGCTCCTGAAGCAAAATTATCTTTAAAAAAAAGCCTCTCTTACACACTCTCTGGGAGGCTGCTGGCCAACTTGGGCAATATTTTGGTTACAGGAAACTTTTTACACTATATTTCACCTACCTTTACAATCATTTATGCAGAGCATTATTCAGCACTGATATAGCCATTTTTCATTTCACACTTAACTTTCTTAAGTAAAATAAATGAGCAAGCTAAGCTTTGTCTGTTGCCAAATTTTGACCACGGTGGTAAGAATGCAAGCAGCAGACATGCAAACTTGAAGCTTCTTTTTATCTACTGCATTTCTTAACTCAATTTTCTAAATGCACATCACTCATCAGGCTCATTTGCTTCCTAAAGTGGACATCTTACGCAGAGTGGATGTCAAATGATTTGCAAACCAATCAAGCTTTAGATGATGATTTTTGAGTGAAAGTCCAGAGATACAAGTTTGAGAGGTGGACCTGGATCGGGCACTGCTGCAATCAGAAAGGTTGAAAAATGGTAGCAGTGGAGGTGGAGTGAGGGGGAAGATGAAGCACCAAAAATAACTGGAATTTACACACACATTAACAGGGCAACAAAAGAAAAAGAGAAAGCATTTAGGTTCTGACAGACACAGTGTTGTAACAGTACTCTGTACTGAAGTCAGTTTAGCACATGGTGTCTGATACACAATCAGTGCTGGTGAACTAAAATGAGACAGATCAATTGTTGAAAAATGACATGAAAATTGCTTTTAAATCTAATGTGATATTTACTATTTTAAATAAAATCATTGTCATTTAGCATTTTCTTCACACAAGTTCTGACAATGAACCTTTAGCACAAATCATGTAATACAGAGCTCAAAATTCTTACATAGAGTGCTTACTCATCAAAGAGTCTCAAGATTTCTTTCAAGTGGGGTTTTGTTTAGGGCTTATAAGCTTTCCAGATCTTACCTCCAGGAAGTAACTTTTGGCAACTTCACGTTAATGAAACAGAGACGAGTTTTCCAGCTAGCAGCAGCCCAGTGTTGAGCCAAGGCAAAAGCAGATATCTGGCAAATCACAGTGCATTTTCAAAATTTCTAGCGGCATATTTGACTGCAGTTTTATTGAAGTTTAACCGCCACCATGTTTGTTTTAGAGTTGCTACAAAGAATGTGGTGAGTAGTTGTTCACAACACTGACCTTTAAATCGGCAGGAAAACGTAAAATGAACATGAATGAAGTGTGGCTATCATCATCAGTCTGTAATCTGCGTGAACAGTCGTGTGCATTGTGACCAAATTCATTTCGACCAAATGTTAAGTACATTCAGAGTAGAGAAATAAATATTTCATCTCTAAATTAACTCAGGTTGGCTCATTCAGATACAGTAATCTGAAGAAACTCTGCATGTGTGGGTAATAAGAGCGACTCTGAAGCAGTGCACATGTTCTCCAGGAGGTGTGTGTGTTCTTGCACTTGTTGCTGAGTGAGAACCATTTTTCGTATTTTTATCGCCAAGTGAGGACATTTTGACAAAGAGGGGATATTTTCCTGGTCCTCACTTTTCCAAATTCCGTTCTTGGAACAGGGGTCAGGTTTAGGACTAGGGTATGAATTGAGTTATGGTTAGGGTTAAGGTTAGGTATGAACTGGTTTGGGTTAGTCTTAAGGTGAATGGAAGTCAATGAAAGTAACTGAAAAGTCCTCATAAAGATAGTAAAACACGGATGTGTGTGTGTGTGTGGGTGGGTGTGTGTGTGTGTGTGTGTAATATTGTTAATGCAGTTCCACCATTATGTAGATTAGCCCTATTCCTCTGAGTGCACCTTTTCATTTAGAGCTTTCAATCACTTGCCAGCTTTATGGGAGTCGGGTCAGATACACACATTTATACACACACAGAGTACATACAGTACATACCTCAGGTGCTGTGCATCATTGTTGCTGGTATGTATATACACAGAAGATCTCTCCAGCAACTAGATCCAATTTTCTTATCCTTTTCCTTCACATACATTTCAGGCCAAGGCCCTGACTGATTCTAGCTCCCTGGTTGGCTAAATGTCTCTGCATTGATTTATTCATACTGCCACCCTTTCACAGTCATTGCATGTGGTTTGCGCATGTGTGTAAGTGCAGAAGGGGTAATTAAGTGACTATGTTTCAGGTCGGTGTGCTGATTGCATTTAAGGGGTAACAACAGGCTTGGTTTTAATCACAAACTTGAGATCGATACTCTTGTCAGCTAAAGCGAGGTAGCAATAATGTGTGCGAGGCTTGGGTCTTTGTGTGTTTGTGGTGCTTTAGGAGAACATTTCCTTGTGGTGAATATGTGTTTTTAAAATTTTGCTAACCCTTAGGGTGCAAAAGTTTTATAGTGTGCAGGGTTGTCCACCGGTCACTTTTTTTTCCCCTTTGCCCAAAACCCCCGTGCATTGCCAATTTTTTTTCCCCCAAAAACCCGGGGTTTGGCTAAATTTTCAATTAAAATTCAATTCAGTTTTTTTTTACAAAGGCCAATTTCACAAACACATGTTGTCTCAAGGGCACTTCACAAAAAATCAGTAAACAACATTCCAATGAATCCTAACCATTGAAACCCGGCAGTCGAGTTTTTTTATTTATTGAAATTGGATAAAAAGTTTTTTTTTTTTTGTTAAGGAAAAAAACCCGCAGATTTTCATCCATCCCGTGATTTTCAGCATTCACTCCTCCTGGATGAGATGTAGAGACATGGACAGTCAAATGCGTTGACTTTGAAACAACCCTATACTGGGCATGCATTAGCGCAGTGGAGAGAAAAAAAAATCCCTTTTTAACAGGAAGAAACCCCCCCTGAGAACCAGGCTCATGTGAGCGGGCCATCGGCCCCCGCCCCACTGGGGGTTAGAAGAAGGGAGCAGAGACCAAAAAAAGAAAAAGAAAACATTGATCCCGGAAACTTTCTATGGGGAAAGGGAAAAATAATGTTAATGGATGTACAGGGGTTAGACCATAAAGAAAAAAACGTCATTTAGAGGGGAGGTTTTTTTATGGCTAAAAATTTGGACCAGCCTGGTAGCCACCTTTAATTGCACATTGCCCCCAGTAAAAGCCGAGTGTGAAGGTTCAATTAGGAGGGTAAAAAGCACAGTTTTGCTCAAAAATATTTTAAATGCACACAACATTTTGGGTGACATACCAGGTTTCCAAAAGGACAAAAAATTTTTGGTGCAGCTTTCTGGTGCAAACTCTGACCAAGACAGCAAGTCTTTGGTGATGATCAAGAGCCCCCAAAATAATCCAGGGTAAGTCAGCAACCACCAAGAAGGAGAACCACACCAAAGGATTAACTGGGACGCAAGAGGAAAGCTGTTTTGAAAGGGATTTTTCGGGTGCTTAACCCGGTTATATCCAAAAAAAACAAAAAACCCCACAGCTCCCCCAAATCATGGCAGAATTAAATGTGCACCTCAACTCTCCTGTTTAAAACCAGAACTGTCGTCGGGAGCTCCACAGGGTCAATATACCCGGGCCGGGCTGCTATAGCCAAAAACCTTTTTTGGTAATAGCAATGCCAAACTCGGTTTCAATGGTGCAAGGAGCGCAAATCTTGGTGTGGACAATTTAAAAACTGTATTGTTCTCTAAATGATCCCCCCTTTACTGTTTTTCCCCACATCCCGGGAAAAGAGTTACGGTGTGGAGAACCCCAAAAAACCCAAACCCCCCCCCCGACTGTTCATGCCCAGAGTGAAGCATGGGGGTGGATCAGTGATGGTTTTTTTAGTCCCCGTATCATGGCTTCCCCTTTGGGCAATACTTGTGCTAGGGTGGGCCCCCGTCACTGCCAAGGACTACCGAACCATTCTTGAGGACCATGTGCATCCCAAGGGTTCAAACATTTTTTTTTTTCCCGAAAAGGCGGGGCCGTGTATCAGGATGACAATGCACCAAAAACACACAGCAAGACTGGTGAAAGATTTGGGTTTTAGAACATGAAAGTGGAAGTTGAAAAAATCCCATGGCCTGCACAGTCACCAGATTTAGCCATTTTTGGGGGGGTTTTGGAGAGCGAGTCAGGAAAAAATTTCCTCCACCAGTATCACGTGACCTGGCCACTATTCTGCAAGAAGAATGGCTTAAAATCCCTCTGACCACTGTGCAGGACTTGTATATGTAATTCCCAAGATGAATTGACGCTGTATTGGCCACAAAAGGAGGCCCTACATCATACTAATAAATTACTGTGGTCTAAAACCAGGTGTTTCAGTTTCATTGTCCAACCCCTGTAGCTTCTTTAGTCGTTTCACCTAGAAAGAAAGAACAGATAAACTCTGAGCCAGCTTTCAAATAAACCCACCTCCATCTGTGCACCTTATACCTACATCCCACGATGCTTGCTTTAGTTCTGTTTGCAATTAACCAGCATTTTAACCTGTAAACAAGCAGTCTCTTGAAGAACAAACACAAGTAATAGACAAGGAGGAACTTCAACTTCTACATCTTAAGCAGGCTAATATTGTCATACTGGTCCCTTTATCGTTCAGTGATTGGGGTAATGACCTGAAGAAATTGGCTCTGATTACGTATACAAGCTATTATTGGAGAATGTACTCAGTCCTAGAAAGACCAAGGCGTCGTGCACTATTGAATTTTTACTGATCATAAAAGAACATAGCTGTGTTACTCATTTCCTAAACCTAAAATCATACTTGATGTACTTTTAGTGGTAATGTTAATCCTTTAAGAAAGCTGCCTTTTCTTCTCTGGTGGTGAAATGAGCACACCTGCAAGACTTTCAGTGGTCATTTTAATTATAGGTACTTCAACCACACTTGTCTTGTATCTTCATCTGTCGTTCATAGTAGAGGTTCAGCACCCAGCAGTATAACAAACGCATGTCTGGGCTTCATATGGATATGTGTGGTTATCGTAACAAACAAAAAGAAAAGTTACTTCTCAAATACAGCTCATTATTAATTATCAGACACCAAAACAAACCTGTCTGATCACTGTTAATAATGGTAGCCACAAAATCTGAAGGGATTAAAGTTGGTCACATCTGCCTGGCTCCACTGAGGTGGATAAGGCCACAGTTAAAGTGGTTGGTGTTCTAGAAGTCATACTGGACTTAAACATGTCATATGAGCTTGATATAGTAAAATCATGATATTAATCTGAGTCTCATGGCATGGTGGAAGATGCCAGACTTTACTATGTGTTGCTACCTGAGAATTGCTTTAGAAAAAATGTAATAGAAATATCAAGCCATCAGTGAAAGGCAGATGTTTGTCGGTGTGACGTTCTTAGTATTAGATACAAACTAACTAACTAAAGGAGGGAGGAAAAAGAGAGAACTGTGTATGTTTCTTTCTATCATGGTAGGTCTTGCCTTTGGCTAATAAATTACACCATTTATATCATGAACCGTGCCCAGCTCTGATCATTTCTCTGTGTGTCTTGCGGCCATCAGTTGTCACCGGTCAATAGGTTCTGATGTGCTGAAATAGCCATTTTATCATGTGTACAAAACCCGCAGCCCCCAGGCTTTATAAATATCCACCTTTTTTC
>JAHHUM010001391.1:0-42070 GCA_036173005.1 Crenichthys baileyi | reverse complement strand
TTGGGCCATCTGGGGAAAAGGAGGCTTAAGAGATGAACACACCTGTTATTTCTTCATATTTTACATATTTTCATTCACCTTGAAGAAAAGTCTCTGGAAGGCTGGAGTAAAGTCTGAGCTCATTTCTTTAGTTTTGATGTGTGATAGACAGTGAAGCAGCATGAGAGAGAAACCGCCGACAGACTGCAACCTCTGGCGGCGGACAAAGAGCGTCTCCTCTGCCTCCTGTACACATGCAAAATGAGATTCAGTCTCAAAAACATCTTTCAGGTTGACTAAAATCCAACATGCATAATTGTTTAATTAAATATATCCAGTGGCGTCATTTTGTTATATTTAAAATGTACTTTATTTTGCCATAGCGAAGAAAGTTACTGAAGGATTTGATCAACTACTGTTACTGTTTTATGTTAGTCAGAAAACCATAAACCCAGGTTTGCAGCCCTGAGCTGGGCGTCGGAAAAATCTGAACATTGAAGCTGACTGTGAAACTAACCACAGGCCAACAATTGCAAGTCAAAGTAGGCTACAGTACCAAAGGTTTTATTTACAGGAACAGCACTGCTGTGGTTTTACCTGTCTTCTTCAGCTCACAGTTCCAGTTAAAACTTTTTTTGAGCTGAAATAGTTTTTTGATAAACCACAATTTTTGCAAGTGAAATTGTTCTTATTTATTTCTTGTTTTTTTAACCTACTTTAGGACATTTCAGCAATAAAACTGTAGTTTTTTGCAATAAAACACAGAATCACAGTGATGTTCAGTTTCTCTTTTTCAAGTACCATGTATTAAAGCAGTTTGTACCTGGAAAGAGCTAGTCAATCAGAAATTATTGTGTGCCATCTCTAACCAGACCTGAATTACTGTTAGAATACCTGAGTATTTAACTCAATAATATGTCAGTTTTCTTCATGTCTGCAAGGTAATTTCTCTGAGGTGGCGACTGTAACACTTGTCACTTTTCAGAAACTTGTTTAATATGAATTTCAACAACATTTAATTTACCTTTAGTGTTAATAAAGTTAAGGTACATCTAAAAAATGTTGAGGATTGTGAAAATGTTTAGTATTTTTTCATTTATTTCTTAGATTCATTACACATGGAGTTAAATATTTCAAACCTTTATTTAATTTAATTATGGCTTACAGATATGGAAAATCCAAAATTCAATGTCTCAGAAAATTTGAATATTACATAAGATCAATAAAAAAGGACAATTTAAACAGAAATGTCAGACTTCCAAAAATGTTTGTCATTTCTTGCATGAATTACTGCGTCAATGCGCCGTGGCATAGAGATCAGCCTGTAGGACTGCGTAGGTGTAAGCCCAGGTAGATTTGATAGAGGCCCTCTGTCACAATCCGTCTGTGTTACTATGTGTATTCTTCCTGTCTTCCCGGAGAGGCTTGCTGGTGGGCGTGGTGTGCAGTCTGCTTCTACACACCTGTATCCAATCTTTGGCTGGAGCGTTTTTAAGGAGCTGCAGGACAAGCCTGATGCTCCACGTTGAGTGGTAACTCAAAGCCTCTGAGATACCAAGCTTCCTAGTTTTTTGGCTGAACCTTTGTTATCCAGTGTCTGACTTTGAACTAACTCGCTCGTGTTTTTGCTCCTCTCAGGTTTTGGATCACAACCCTGGATTCACTTCTTTCACCGTTGGACAGAAACCCAGGACCTAATCTTCCTGCTGCCTCTGCAAGCTCCGTCCCACTCCTCCAGCCTGCCCGCTCTCCACCTTTTTCGGGATTACTCCTTCTGACCCCCCAGACCGCTGGACCACGGATTGTGCCTCAGACCGCTGGACCACGCTTGTGCCTAGACCCCCTCCCTCCGAGATCTTGCTACCAGGAGACCGCAAATCTGAGAACCGGAATTCAACTACTAGAGACTGACCTCCTTTGAGATTATTAAACTTTTTGAACTTACCTGTGTCCTCAAGTGATTCTGCATGTGGGTCAGGAAAATCTCTGCTAATATGACACCTTCAGGTCATCTGCATCGTTGGGTCTGGTGTCTCTCATCTTCCCCATAGATCTATGGGGTTCATGTCAGGTGAGTATGCTGGTCAATCAAGCACAGTAACACCGTGTTCATTGAACCAGCTTTTGGTACCTTTGGTGGTGTGGGCAGGTGCTAAGTTAAGCGTGAAAATTAAATCAGCATCTCCATAAAGTTGTCAGCAGAAGAAGTATGGAGTGCTCAAAAATTTAGTAGTAGATGCCTGCATTGACTGCGGGCTTGAGAAAACACAGTAGACCAACACTAGTAGATAACATAGCACCCCAAATCATCACTGGTTGTAGAAACTTCACACTGGATTTCAAGCAACATATTTTGTTCCTCTCCACTCTTCTTCCAGACTCTGGGACCTTAAAATCCAAACTTTATTTTCATCTGAAAAGAGGACTTTGGATCACTGAACAACATTCCTGTTCTTTTAATCCTTACACCAGGTAAAACAGGGCTTATGTTCTCACTGGTTCAGGAGTGGCTTGACACGAGGAATACAACATTTGCAGCCCATGTGAAGGATTCGTCTCTGCATTGCGGCTATTGATGAATTGACTCTAGTCTCAATCCAGTCCTTGTGAAGCTTCCCCAAATTCTTAAATGAATTTTGCTTGACAATTTTCTCAAGGATGTGAGTGTTCCTTTCCTACCACACTTTTTCCTTTTGGGTACCGCACTCTGAACACCCAGCTTCTCTAGCAATGACCACTTGTGGCTCACCCTCCTTTTGGAAGGTGCCAATAACTGTTTTCTTGACATTTGTCAAGTCAGTACCCTACTGACTGACTAGTTGATTAGGGTGTGAGGTTTCCTCAGAAGAATAATAAGGGTGCAGTTTTTAAATTAGGTATACGCTAAAGATGCTTATTGATAAAAGGACAGGGCAATAACTAGAAATGTTTCCGGATGTATTTGCCCTTTTCAGGTCAGCAGCTGAAAACACGTTCATGTTAATGTGTTACTGCTAGGAGGGATTGCTCTTTGGATCAAGATGGTAGTGTGAAAGTAGAAAGGCTTTGAGACACTTAGCTACAGCTGACATTTAAATTACAGACACTGCAGCTAGGTGATCTATTTTGGTGTAATTGTGTTTTAGGCTAGAGAAAGTCTTTGTATAGAGGTGACTCAACTGTGATAGTCCCAGTTTGCCACTAACTTTAGCATTACCATGAAATAAAGCCCACAGTGAATTTTGCCCTGCTTCAACCGTTTATTTTTCTGTACCACAGCACAAACTTTGGTGAATTGTTTTAATTGAAGAAAAATTACAGCGAAAAAACTAGATTGATAATGCTGGCCCTGTCGGGATGCAGCAAAACGATTTCAATCATATCTGTAAATTAAATCTTAGTATATACACCATCATACAGTTGTGGTATACCTGATAAAAGAAGGAATTCTTGAAGGCATTGTTGGCAAAGTTGTTGTTTGGCAGGCTCGCTGCTATCTGAAGAGAAACGACTGGAGTCTGTTAAAAAAGCAAGAAACTATTAAAGGTGTTTTTAGTGACATAAAACATTGGCTTTATGGAGGCTAACAAGGAAAATGTAAATATCATCAGTAACATTTTAAAAGAACATACACAAAAAATATTATTATAAAGGAAAGTCAAGAATTTTCTTTCACAGATTAAAATTTAAGGCGTGAGATCAGCCTGAACTTAAAAACTGCAAAATATCAGCAATCGTGCATCAAAGTTGAATTCATGTTTCCTATCAGATCAAAACTTGGGCACCAACCAGTGTTAGATTATGCAGTGTGTTAATAAGGAATAACCCATGCTGGTAGACCAGGAACTCTCTGGGGTTGAGGACTGACAGGTCCAAAGGGATCAGCTCTCCCTCACATTCCCACTGAGCATCCAGGACATCCACAAAACTGTTTCCTCTGTCTTGAAAAAGTAAGCAGTGGTATGAAATAACCTATTTAATCAGAATTTTATTTTCTCATCTTGTAGCTTCACTCCATATCGTAGTGATCATCAACTAAAAAAACGAAACTAGCTCATCTACACATTTGACCAAACATCTCTTGTGTCTATGCATGAAAACATCATAACTTACTATTTAGCTCCTGTCCAAGAAAACCAGCCTTCCCAGCCCAGGTCTTCAGCTGTAGCTCCAAATCCTTTAACAGCTGGAATAGAGGAGAGAGCTCCACCAGCCTTTTCCATTGCTCCTCTGAGGGTTACAGATAAGGTAACGAGATAAGTGAGATCTCTTCGCTAAGTTCATTTATTTATCATTTTGTTTTGATGTGGCATCTGTAAATGTAAAATAAACCATGTGAAACAGGCTGTCTATTTACTAAAACGTTGTCCAACTGTGACGTTTACTTTGTACATATAAAGATAATACCTGGAATAGTAGCAACAGCAATATGCGTAGACTGAGCAAGTCCCTTTATCTGCTGACTCTCTGCTAAGAAACCAAGAAAAACATGTGGACAGTTCACATGTTTTGACAGACATGCATGCCAGGTAAAATGTTAAGAGCAAACAAAAACAAATGAGCCTAGGTACGTTTATAAACTAAGTTTACTAAGCTTCCTTTCATTCATTTCATTCAAAGATCTTGTGTTCAGATCATTTGAAAGCAAAAGGAGATAAAAATCCAGAACCCTTTTAGAGCTGGAATCGTCTAAAATGAAATGATGACAAAACAATGCTAAAATTACACATAGGTTTTTCAATTCAGCCATTCCACGTCTAGAAATATACTGAATAAGTTTCATGCAATGTGTACAAGGGAGAAACCTTGGCTCTTTGAGAAAAAAACATTAAGGCCAAAGAGTAGGTGGATAAAGACCAGAACTTCTGGAATCATGTTTTGTGGACACCAGGAAAGAGGACATGTTTGGTATAAAGCAAATACAGCATGTCAGAAATGGTATCTCATGTCAAGTGTGAGGCATGATGGTGAAAGTGTCATTGTTCACAATGAATATTACCATGTATCAGAGTAAGCTTGGGGAAAATAGAAGAACATCTTAAAAAATTAAAGCTGTAGCCAGTGGTTGGTAAACACTTAGCTATTAGGAAGTAGGGTGTCCTAACTCTCCCTCAGCTGTAAAACACATTTATGTTCATATCTTTTGTTTAATTAGTAAAACCAGGTTATTTTTCTGTTTGAGAGCAATTAAGCACATTCTTTTTCAAAGATGAAACTGAGATTAGATATTAATATGTAAAGATTTCTTATTAAAAACTGAATATTCAAATATTTATTATTAATTTTGCTCCCATGTATATGTCTTTATCATTTGTAATAAAAGAAAAAGCAAGTACTACGATTTAAAAGTCACTTTTTTAGCCCTTAGCATTAGTGTTGGGTTTTGAAAAATAACAGTGCGTTATGGATATGTTAGTATAATAAATTATGTTTGACAAATCTTGCATGATATTAATTTAGATCAACTTAATGCTGTTAAAATTTGTGGGATTCAGAGTTTGTTTTTGTTCCTTTGCGCTCAGTTTTTTTCGGTGAATTCCTAAGGTTTGCAGTTCTTGTTATTTTAGTTTACTCATCTTCTCTTATTGATTGTTCTGTGGTCCCTGGTTTACTCAGAACTTTGACTCAGAGCCTCAGCTCCCTGCCCCCCCTCAGCTGTTTCTCATTTGATGATTAACTCACATCAACCTTCAATCACGATTAAGGCATGACTATACAAGACAAATCTGTTTTGACCGTTTTAAAACCTAATGAGAGAAGGTTTTTCAAAGTTTAGGCTGCTTATGAGCAGGGTCCACCGTACAGCCTGAATACCCTGCTTGTCTGCTACTAGTATCTAGAACAAACTGTCAAAGTGTAACCACATCAAGCTTTTCACATACTGCAAAGAGCGTGTTTGCATACCTACAGACAGAAAGACAGACAGACAGAATGCAGAACATGTCCCACAGGGGGTGAAAAGAGGAGTAATCTTTATGTCTCACCCTGCGAGCGAACACTAGAGGATGCAGTCTGTCGTTGTGAGCACGTATGAAGAACGGCGTCCTTGGACTGAGCAACATTTGCAGGTTCTCCCAGTGACTGGGTTGAGTTTCCTTTTGACACATACAGGACAAATTCACTCTGCTTTAAACAAGCTTGGAATCAATTTAAGGACTTTACTGTAAATAAAAACCACAAATGTTGAATACTGATGTCTGGTTCTTATCTCCAATGAGCAAGAGGCAGGGTACAGCCTGGACAGGGCATCAGCCCATCACAGGGCTTTAACGAACAACATTATGTCAGATCAGCCATTTGTTGATGATGAAATAGTGTTTATACAGTGTTAAATAAGTAGGAAGATGATGTAGGAGCATAATTATCTTATGGCATAACATCCTTCAAATGATTGACTGGTGCACATTGAGAGGGAAATAAAGAAGATCCAAAAGGCCTAGGAAGCAGCACAAAGTAAATACATGGAAAATTAAAATGCAATTAGTGCAAAAAAACCCTCCAGAAATGGTTCAAATATTTAAATTTGGGAATGAAACTGTGTAATTTCCATGTGCAACAAAAAATACTTGTACTGATTAAATCTCCAAATTTAAATTCACAAGAGGCAATAACTGTGTAAACAGAAGTGTGTGTGAAAGGTGCACGGCTTGGCTTGGTTAACTGGTTAAAAAAACTCATTATTTTGTTCTACAGTAAAACATCCTCGGTACTAACTGCCCCCGCAAGAGAAACTGACTTTCACATATGCAGCTGAAACGTGAAAGGTAAGAAGCTATCAACATGAAAAAAAATGTTTTACTGAGAGCAAAGTGTACCGGAGTCAAATTCCTTGTTCGCATGCACAAACCCTGCACTAAAGCTGATACTGATTCTGATGAAGGTGTCCACTGGTGTCTAAATATAGTTGAAAAAGGGTTGATTAAATGGGCTAACCACGTCCCACTTTCAGTGTCTTGTTTTTGCTAAAATTGAGACAGGATTATTTATAAATGTAACTGTATAGGTTGAAAAAAGGTGAGGACAGGTTGAACTGAAATAGCTGGACAAAAAAAGCATCCCTGGACATCCAGAGATTGGAGGAAAGGGAGTGGTAATAAAACTTGCTGGCAGTTGCCGACCTTTGTTTCCAGGGTAAACTGAGCTCACTTAATATTATCACTTCCTAACTGCAGCTTCTAGCAGGGAAGCTCCCCTCACTGCTGACCTGTTCTCAGTTCAGATCAGAGTACCTTCATAATACATTCTGATGATGTGTAACACAGCTCAGCTGAAGTCAGTAAAGGCTGAACAATGTGAAATTGTTAGAGAATACCTTTAACTACTTGGCAAGGAGCTATATCTAAATTATTACATTTGCATCCTGCCGTTTCTAATTTATTTGCAGCAGACCCCAACGTGTAGAGCAAAATAACAAATTGATTGGAAAAATGTATACCAGTAGTGATGTGAATCTTGTACTCTGGAATTTCCATGTTGTAAAAACCCCTCAGTCAGAGATTCTCTGAGGTTGTTGTAGTGAGTTTATCAAGCTTACAGACAGTCTATTGTACCACATGTGAAGACTGAGTGCATTCAAGTCTTTAAAAACCCCCTTCACAAATACCCCTTGTTTTAGTCTAGTGGTCTTTCTACTCTGAGCATAGATTTTATCGACAGAAGAAAAATAAACAGAAGAAAGGAAGAAAAATCTTTTTTCAGTGCTGTCATTTCATTTTTGTATGTAACTCTTAAAGAGGAATAGGAATCACATACAGTCAGTATCTGTAGGTAAGCAATATTATGGCTCACAAAATTACCATCGGTGCATCTGGAATGCTTTCATTTTGGATTTTTATAAAAATGTCAGTACAGCTGCTGATGGTGTGATGCTGACTATGTGATGTTTATTAGCATGAACAGTTGTAATAATGCTTGTTACTTTTCTATCATTCAAGCATGACGAATGGTAATACCAGGTCTGGACAGACCAAGGTGTTTATGCCTTAAAAACGCAAACCTTTACTCAGTCACAACGTTCCTACATCCAATTATAGTAAAGAAAATTCACAATTTCCGCTAAAGAAATAGCGTTTGTGTTTTCTTCAAAACCTGTGCTATGTATCATGAAGGATATTGTCAAGCGAGGACACAATGGAGTCAAATACGGTTAACTGGCACTTGTGCCCCTTTAACATCTGTACAGTGTAACACCCAAGTGCAAAAATTCTCCGAAATGTCTACAAGCGTGCATGTTCCTAATTCAACTATTGGAGTAACATTCCCAACATGCAAATATCCACTGTAAAAAGTACCTCTCCTCACTATTGCTGAGGAGAATATTCTTTACTTTTTCCACTGTTGGAAATCACATAAGAAGGCTAAGAGTTTATGTACAGTTATTCTCCAAATTATTTGTAGCCTGGCAGATTTAGGCTTAAAATAACCTTTTTAATTTTACTATCATGTTGCTTCTTACTAGAATCAATATTGACGATTTGGAGGAGCCCATACAGATTTTTGACTTGACTCCTCCTGTGCTCATCCATCACTGTGTAGTTTGGTTTAACCACAAAACATGTCAGGGCCATACTGCAAGGAGCAATAAGATCTGGAGAGAGAAATTCAGGGCTGACTTTCCCTACATCCAGGACATGTATGTGGCTAGGGTCAGGAAAAGGGCAACTAACATCTTTGCAGGCCCCACACATCCTTGATACAAACTGTTTGGACTTTTAATTTCAGGTTGGAACTACAGAGCGCTACTTGCAAAAACCAAGACAGTTACCATGTAAATTTGCAATAATTCAGCCTTGTCTTCTTTTGTTAAAAACACTGTATAAATACATATTTACAAGAACAAATATATTTCCCACCAAATTGTCTAGATTTATATTTAAAATTGCTGTACATTGAGAGCAAAGCAGAACCCAAGTTCACAAACTTCTAGGTGTCCTCAGAAATTCCATAATTACTGAGGATACTGGTGTTTGTATGTGATAATGTGGTTAGGTGATGCTTCTCTACCAGAGATGTGCTTGTTGCAGATGTTGGAGGACAGGCTTGTTGGAGGCGTTCCTTCCAGGATCAGATTCAGTTTTTCAAACAGAGGTACAGCCCTCTGTTGGAGCAGAGCCATCATGGTAATGTTTGGCTTATTTTCACTGCACTGGACCAAGCCATAGTCCTTGAACCAAAAGTGTCCACAAAGTACTGCCTAAACAGCCATGCAGAAAATAGTAAGGTTACAGGAGCTAACAATGGAAATTGGACCTCAGCTTGACAATTCATCTTGGAGTCAAACAAACTATTTTGCAACATTTTTACAACATTTTACAAAATATGTAATAGATTTAATTGTTTTTCTGTACATATATTCAGTTAATTTTTGGTAAATCTTATAAGCATATCTGTGTGTTTTCACCTGGGCAGTGTTGGCACGCAGCTGAGCAACATGTCTGCCGTAACGGACCAAAGTGAGAGCAGAATCCACCTCTGTCTGTGTGGCATGACACTGCTCCCACATTTCTCTGTGTCTCAGCTCTCTATCCTGAAAACCCAGCGAGTTTATATTATCAGTATCAAATGGTCAATAGGGCTACTGTTAGGAACAAATCTACAATTACTAAAATAATTTTTTTATTTATGCCCTAAAAAACAGCTGTGATGTCAGAAGTAAGCCCAGAAACAATTGTGCTCACCACAACATGCTAAAATCGAAAGCAACCAGATTTTCGCTCAGCTCTTCTAAAAAACATTTCGACAACTAGTCCTGGATAGTTTCAAAAACATTTTTAGAAAAACTGAGCAAAAGTCCAGTTGCTTCCGGTTTAAGCCTGCTGTAGTTGCCGTAACCCAGATGACTGAGAATATCCACACATAACTGCTCTTACCATCACATGGAGGTTTGTAGACCACTCCCCTGGCTGGGATGCCCTTTTCTTATTGTCTTCTTCCAGCTGATTCATGCACACATCCAGCTTATCAAGGCCAAACATAAATGCTGAGTGCCAAGCACACTGCTGGTCCCATTCCTCTTTATCACCTACAACAACACATGAATATGCATACATTTTGTGCTGCGATGCAAATAAAACACCGTAAACCGGCATTATGTTTACTCTGCCAGCTTGTAAAAAGTATTACCAAATGATAAGATGTGTAAGACATTTGGGGGCAGGACCAGAGCCAAGAATGAGCACTGAGCTGCTCTCCTCTGGACCTCAGTTTGTGCAGTATTCTGCAACTCAGCAGCTGCCTCCTTCAGCTGCTTCCCTGACCACTGGACCTACAGGAATATACACAAACAATCCATTTAAGCTCCCATAATGCATACACACACATCCTCTTGTAAAGCTCACAAAACAATGATACAGCTACTGTTGTCACTTCCTTCACTTTCGAGGTCTAGAAGCTTTACTAGAATGCAGCTTCAAACGTTTTTTTTACCCCTTTATTTAATTTCCATGTGTTCAAAAGCTTCAATCACCTTGAATTCTGTCCTATGTGAAAGCTCTAATCTGTTCTTTATAAAAAGGAATTAAAACTCCCCCTGCTGACCTGATGGGAATGTGCATCTGTGAATCTAAACAGATGCTGGAATAAAGTCGAGTCCAGATCGGTGAGGATATCTTCCTCACGCTGCCTCTGCTGCTGCCAGTATGTGTTTCTCACACACACTTCTCTCTGCAGCGCCTCCACCTGACACAGAATAGAAAACACAGAAGTGAGTAAGATCTTATTAAATTCTCCAACTCTTCAATTATCTGCTTTATTCCGATGTGGAATATCGTCCATCTAACAGGATATACTAAATTATAACTTTTATTTTAGGATTTATGTCCCTACCTGTACACCATCAGGTCTTTCTGCCATCATCAGCCAGAATGAAGATGTCACAGGTACAATGTTTTTTCTGGACACATCCAGCCTTGCTCCAACCACTGGGGCCCATAGCCCAGTAACTGGATCCACTGCCTGAGCTCCATAACGAATTGCCACCAGGCCTGTAAGGTGCAAACAGATGTATGAGTCAAAAAAAAAAATAACTTAGTTAATATTATGGTAGCTGATGTGCAATTTTCCATTTTTATTAACATACCTTTTCCTTTTGGGTCCTCCATAGTTCCTGCCAAAGGTATTGTATTCCCAGAGACAGGATCCCTCTTGCATCCAAGCACAGGAACACTTAGACCAGATCCCATAGGATCAGGATACTCCATCCCCACGAGAGCTGGCAGACACATATCTGAATCTGGCAGAGGCATTTCACCTGATTTAAACCACAAAGATGAGCAAATTAAATATACTTAAGGAACAGAATAAATGTATGATTAAACATCAAATCACCATATTTTCTGCATAGTTTGTATTTTTTTGTTTCTTGAACTTAATAGAAATGGTATCAAGGCAGAGTGATAATATGATAACAAAAATTAGCTAGAATAAAGCAAAAGACTGTAACTATGTAATTCCCAAACAAACAAATTATAGAGAATATGAGAGTCAGTTTCTCCAAGTTTGAGACTGTTCCGTCCAGGTCAGGACTCAGGTCAGGACTCAGAGTTCGGGCATCCTCGTGTCTTGTTCAGGAGTGATGGCAGGATGGACCAGTAGATCCACAGAGAGGTTTGAGGTTCTTCTGCAGCAATGTGGTGTATGGTGGCAAGGAAAGCTGGGCCATAAAGCAAAGCTCTCAATTTACTGTTCCATTTACATGGCAGCTCTCACTTTCGGTCATGAGATCTGGGTCACGACTATAGCAGAGCTGCTGCTTCGCCGAATCAAATCAATCCAGCTGAGGTGGTTGTGGGGTCCTGGGCACCTTCCTTTGGAGGTTTTCTGGGAACAGCCCCCTGATAAGACCCCAGGGGCAACTCAAGAAAATACTAAAGGGAATAGTTATGTTTTCTAGCTTGAATATGCCAAGGGATGTCCCAGAATGAGCTGGAGAGTGTTGCTGTGGAGAGGGATGTCTGAGTTTCCCTGTTCGACCTGTTATCCACTGGATCTCAGTTAGGTGGAAGACGATAGTATACGAATGAATAAATGAATGGATAAGATAATTAATTTGAGCAATAAAGACTTTACTACCTCTACAGTCCAACATTGTGGTTTTTCTAAACCTCCATTACTTGCTACTGGCCTTACAAAACATTTTGTATAAACCATAACTAAAAAGCAGATCTAACACACATTAAGCTAAGGTGTACTGCTTTTTAATATATCTTTTCTTCTCCAAGGTATATCTAGTCTTTCCAGGCTTCTCATTTAAAAACACTAAAAAGCCTTTAAGCTATTCATAAAGCTGCAAAAAATAAAATGGGAACAGTGCCACATTATGGGCTGGACTGAACAAATAAAGCAACATACCAATAAAGCCTGGCATCGCTACAAAAAATAAAGATAATAGTGTAAAAGATAAATGTGGTTGGTGCAACTTTTTATTTGGGTTACATGCTTGGTTTTGTAAAGGGTAGCTGTTTGTGACATGTCAAGGTCAATTAAAAACACTTAAATATCCAATAGTAGAAAGTGTGTCCTCCACTTTCAATAAAACAGGTTCTGAAACTTCACAAAGCCCAAAGTCATCAAAAGTACAGAAGTACATTCAATTAGGTGACGATAACCAGAGGGTTTGGACACTTTGTAAGGTTTCGCTGCAATACCACATCAACACAAACGGCAGGCAGGAGGAACATCTGAAGAGACAACACCAAGGGGCTAGTGATGAGCTCGAAGGATTGCATTCAAATGTGTTGATAATTGTAATATCTAAATAAATTACACTCAGAGTGTTGGAGTCACACCCATGACTGAACTAAGGCCTTTTGTTTATTTCCGGGTCCATACATACATATATATATATATATATATATATATACATATATAGTATACATATATATATATATATGTATATATATATATATATATATATATATATATATATATATATATATATATATATACATATATATATATATATATTTTATATATACACACACACAAAATGCATATAGCATGACAAAAATAAGAACGATCAAGCTTTTATCATATGTAAATATGATAAAGCTGACCTGGAAATAAACAAAAGGCCTTAGTTCAGTCATGGGTGTGACTCCAACACTCTGAGTGTAATTTATTGTTAAACTGTTTTTGAGTGTTTTTTGTGTGTGTTTTTTGCAGCTGAAAACTAGAGCAGGGGGCAAAATATGTTTTTTCACTACTATTCCTTACCCAGTGTCCCACCATCCTGCTGGAGACCAAGAGCCCAGTCAAGCAGCATCTCAAACCTGGTGCACAGCTGCAGCCCACAGTGCAGACTCCTCTCCCAGGCCTGCTCAAGCTCCTTGCTCGCAGTTAGAAGATCATCTAGTCGCCCACTTTTGTGCTCGTTGCCTGGATGGCTCTGCATATTTTGCAGAGCTGGATCTGAACCCCATTCATCAGTTAGCGGCTTCAGGAGGTCCAACGTTTTATACATTTCAGCCAAAACCTGAGCCAAATACATGCTTCTGTAACTCAAGTGATTTTTTTCTGAAACAATGTAACAAATGTATAGTTTTGAATGTCTTTGGTTTACTATCAAATAAAGCCAGTGATTGTATTATTTATTTATCATATATAGCTCACCAAGGCATGAGGACAAGCAAAATTGAACACTTTTCTGAACATGTTTTTTTTTATTCTTTATTTTAATTAAGCAATAAAAAAAACTTACTGTAGACTAAAGACAAGTCAAATTTATTGTTTTTGCACACAATCTTGTTCAATAAAGTTTATTCTTATTCAAAGCGTCTAATAAAGTTAATCAAGTACCTTGCTGTCCAGTAAAGTTTGATACCCTCCTGCATGGAGCGCCAGCTGTCCGGCCCTAATGGTGGCCCCTCCGACTCTCACCAATCGCCCACTCAGAGGTTCAGTGAAGACGTCGCCCAGTAGTGCTCCACCTACTGGCTGTATGTCTCCTACAGGACAAGCAGAACCAGTCCAAATGACAAAAGAACTATAATTTATGTAATAAGAGACATCCAGCAACACTCACCTGTTAACAGATCTAAACTGATCCCAACAGTGAGCACAATGTTCCCTGTCCTGGAGTCTAGCATGGGATACCCAATTTGTATTGGCTGCAGCAGGCGGGAGAGTGGGCAGATTTGTAGCCTTCCCAGTGGGTAAACAAATCCAGTCTGTGGGTGGATAGTTACTGCCAGGGTGGGTACTGGGACACCTGTGTCTGGATCTGCCATGGGCATGCCCAGCTGCAGCCTCTGTCCTGGTTTTAGGCCTTTGAGACTAATGCAAGGCAGGTGTTGCTCCGAGTGGCAGGAGGTGGGATAAGGGAGGAAGGGAAGGAGGGGACTCTCCCACTTTCCTACGTCACCTGATACAAAGAATAGCACACATGTTATTTTATGTCATCACAACCACATTCTTTATTAAATTCTATTGGGATTTTTGTGACAGACTAGTGTACTAAGGAAGGAAGAAGGGGAAATGGTTTCAAAATGTTTTATGAGTAAAAGTGTGGAAAATGTGACAATCTTTTTCCAGCCAGCCAGCCAGCCAGATCAGCTGGATTTCTACTGCAATTAAACTGCACCTAGATGGACTATATTCAGTAACTATGAGTTTCCCAAAGGCAAACGGTTACACGGGATTTTATTTTGGGGTATCAGAGTAAAAGGAGATGAATACAAAGGCAAGCCACAGTTTTTAGATCTTATTGATAGAAATTTCAAAACCCATGCATTGCTTTCCTTTCACTTCATAATCATGCACTACTTTTTGTCTATAAAAATAATCCCAATAAAATGCATTGATGTACGTGGATGTTACAAAATGTGGAAAAATTCAGGAGGTATAAATACTTTTGCAAGACACTGTAAGTCTTATATGTAAGTTTAATATGTATTTTTTAAATATGTAAAAGTGTGTGTCTGGTGTGTCCATGAAGTGATAACCAGATATTTACACAAACTTAAAAAAAAAGATACAGTCATTTATGTCACTTTCTAATGTTAAATCAGACTAAATCTTTCCTGTTTTAGGTCAGTTAGGATTAACCAAAATAATTAATATTTGCTAAAGATCAGAATTATAAGAAAGATAATTTGTTTTAAAGTATTTTTATTACTCTTTATCAAAGTCAGATGTTTATATTCCCTAGGATTACAATGTAATTTACACAATTTGGGAAACCCCTGTTCACAAATGTGAATGAACCCATCAGACGCTTTGTGAGCATTTGATGGGTTAATTCAAAACATTTGACTTAACTGGAGGCACACTTGTGGTTGTATTTTAAGGCAACACCTGATACACACTGCTTCCTTGTGTGACATCATGAAACAAAATACAACAAACAAGCCAAGATATCAGTGAAAGAACTGTTGACCTGCAAAAGTCTGATTCATCCTTGGGTACAATTTCCAGATGCCTGACAATGCTACATTAATCTGTTCAAACAATTTCATGCAAGCATTAACACCACGGAAATGTCCAGCCATCATACCATTGAGGAAGAAGAGGGTTCCGTATCCCAGAGATGAATGTGTTTTGGTGTGAAATGTGTGCATCAACCTCAGAACAGAAAGACCTTGTGAAGATCCCAAGTGAAGATGATAAGAATTCATTATCCTCAGTAAAATGAGCCAAAATGGGCTGAAGGGCCTATCAGAGATGAAGAGGCACTTACTCCAAAAGCATCAGAACTTTACAAAGTAGATGGCATCACGATAAACCAGTATTCAAGTTTTAAGATTTAAGATTAATTTCATTATGTCACCATAATGAAATGTGGCTGAGATCCGGCTCAAAATTATGTGTATATATTGAAGCGGCATCTCATGACTTTAGCCAGGAGGTTAAACCTTGGGCACAAATGGATCTTCCAAATGGTCAATGACCCTAAGCATACAACCAAATTAATAAAAAGTGGTTTAAGGACAACAAAGTCAAAGTTCTAGTGAGAAGGAACAGGTCATGTCTTTTTATACAGCATATGTAAACATCTGAGTTTAATGCCACGTGTCCCATTTATAATTGAAATTATATAGTGTATATGCATTTGTATGTAACTGCTATTATAAAAATTTACCTATGGTAAACATAGTAAAGTAATTTTAATGCAATTCAGTTTATTTATATGACCAGTTTAGTCTTTGTCTGTCTTAAACATTACATTTTATTTTATCACAGCATGTGTTATAGGACAGAAACAGCAGTGTTACCTGTGCAAAGATCAGTGGTAACCACTAACGTAGAACTGACAGGATCATAGGCCACGTTGCCAACGATGGGTAAAACGTTGCCAGTCTGTGGGTGAATGAAATAATCAGACGGCACTGCCATGGTTTGGCCGCTGTTCAGCAACATGTGGCTGTGAGGGTTTGGCCTTAAGAGCCTGGTGACTGGATCACAGTGAACTGCAGCAGGGACACGCAAAGACCCGTCAGGCCCTGTGAGGAGGCAGAGGTGGAATATATTCTAAGTCTTTAACTAAAAATCATGATGATCTAGTTTTAAACACTTTGTGTTTTGCGTAAAACATCACCCGTGAAAAAATCTTCTGTATAAAACTTTCTTAGATTGAAAAAAAAGGATTTATTGAAATCATTTTTGCATCTTGATGAAAGCTGAATATTTTTGCAGTTTTCGTTGCCCTCTTCAGGGTTTCATCTTTTCTGTTGCAGCACATCTATTTAGCAGTAGATGGTGCTGTTTCTCTAATATTGAAGAAGACCTTTCACAGTGTTCTAGTAGTACACAGAAAATAGTGAAGGTTTTTCATTGTTTGTACGGTTCATCGACTCACCAAAAAAGTCGTCTTTGGTCAGAACGGTTCCTGTGTCAGGGCAGAGAAGCTTGGCTCCTGTACCTTCACCCAACAGCCCCCACGCTCCCTGACGGAGGCACTCTGCTGCCACCAGCTCCCCCATTTCATCCACAAGGGACGTCAGCCTTTGAGACAAACTTGATATTGGAGATATTATATTGAACATTAAATCGTATTTATGTGGGATGTCTTTTTTGAACCTGGTTGATAATACTGATAAAAAACTTGATAAATCTTTACATTTGCTCACAGGAGGATTGGTTGCTGCTGGAAATCTTAGACAGCAGTCTGGTGCACTCCCTGAGTCGCGTTGTGAACACACTGTAGACCCGCTGCTTGGCCTGCTGTTCTCGCCTCAGAACCTAGAAGAAACCAATTAGATCTAATTCAATTATCCTCTTCAGTAGGCCTTGTTTTTCGCCACTAAAACTTGCAGTGTTCAGAATTTATTTGCTTCGGCATATTCAAATATTAGAGGAAATGCAATGTTATAAAGCCAAACTTGCACTTGATTCATTTAGTTTATTTACCTTGACAAAGCAGAACCCCAAAGTTCAATGAACAAAAATATTTTGATCTTAAGTATAGCATATTTAGTGAGACTGATCAGTCTGATAACCCGTTGTCTATGATTTTACTTTGCCTTACAAATGTATTCACACATCCTGAAGTTCTCCTCAGTTTGCTGTGCTACAGCCTCAAATTTCAAGTTATTGAGATTTTATATGATAGAAAAACTCAGCAAAATGTGAAGTATAAGGAAAATTTTGGTTTTCAGAATTTTTAACAACCAATTGGAAGACATGGAGCCCAACGTATATTAAACCCAGTTTTCAAAAGCCGTGGAGGGGACAAATCAAACATGCAGAAAATGGTTTTCTGGTTAGATGAGACCAAAACTACCAAAACATTTCAGCCTAAATGCAAAACATTATGAGTGGTGGAAAATTATACAAGGAACCAAAACATTCAACCAGAGCTACAATGGGAGGGTTTAGATTAAGGCATAATAATTTTGAGAATGGCCCAGTCATAGTCCAGATCGAACTACAACTGAGAATCTGCAGCAAGACTTAAAATTGATGTTCACAGATGCTCTCCATCTAAGCTGAAATCTAGAGAGTAAATTTATTTTACTCTTTAGATGTGCAAAAGTGCAATAGGTTGTACTCTAAAAGACTGTAGTATCAGCAAATGATGCAGCCAAGAGGTCCATGTTAATTCTGGAGGGACAGCAAACATGTTTAAGGTGTTCAGTTTGAACTTTACAAAAAAATACAGTTTTAGTCCCATGCACATGTAAAATACCATGTACAATGAAAACAAACACTGTGCATTACAATGAACATCCTCTCCCAATGTGAAACATGGTGGTGGCAATAGCATTGTCTGAGAATATGTATGGAACAAAATATGTAATAATCCTGCAAGAAAAGCTGTTTAAGGCTGAGTCAAGATCCAAACCCAATTGAGAATTTGTGGCAAGGCTTGAAAATTATTGTCCACAGATGCTCGCTGTGCAGTCTAACAGAACTTGACCATTTAGCAAAGAAGAATGGTCAAACATTTCAGTTTTTAGGAATGTAAACCTGATAGTGGCATACCCTGAAAGGCTTGCAGCTGTAACTGTGGTGACAGGTAGTTAAACAAAACATGGACTTGGTGGAGATGAGGCAAGCTGCACTTTTCAGATTTTTATTTGTAAAAAAATCTTTGAAAACAGTATGTTCTTTTCTTTACAGTTATGATGCCAATAAAATGCACTGAAGTTTGTAATTCTGACTTGGCAAAATGTGGAAAAGGTCTGGATGTATTAGCACTTTATCAAGGCACTGTATCATGTGACTTGCTTATTACCTCAAGCTGATTGTCAAGCAAAGTTTGTAGATGGGAGGCCAAAGACCTCCGTCGCCCCACTTCTTTCTCCATCTCTTTCTTCATCCTCTTGTAACCTTCCCCCACCCTCTCCTCAGCAATTACGCCTGGGTGGAGTAGCTGTAATTTCCCAAGGACTCCCTGATACATCTCCTTTACCTGGACAAACACAAAAAAACATTAGAAACAAAATCATCATAAAACTGTGGACACCTGAGCCTACTAACATATAGCTATAGGGAACATCTCAAATCCTCAGGAGACACAGGCGTTTGTGCGCCTTCGTCTCTTCTTACATCTTAATTTCTTCACTTCCTTGAGGCTGTAACAATTATCTGTTCTCTAAATTGCATCTAGCTAATTAAAGAGAAAGGACACAGGACAAAGAGAAGTGCAAAGAAGAAAACAGAGGCCTTCATGTTTCAGTAGATCTAAATGTTATCTGTGAAATATATAGGAGGATGGACAGAAGATGGTGAAAGAGAAGAAGTACGTGACTAAATTGGATCAGTGCTTATAGGAAATCAAACTAGGGGTTGAGAAGTGAACACTGCAATGTGTTTATTGGAGTTTTTTTTTTTTTTTACACGAAGATTAAAACCTCATGCTGAGATGAAAATTTAAATAAATAGGAAGAATTCAACAAGAAATTACTGAAGATTTACTTTAAAAAATTAGCAAAATCCACAGCCACTAAAATAAACATATTTAACACATGGATGGGTAAATTAAGTCTTACTGATACTGGTTTTGTGTATTAGTGTTTTGTTATTAATCACCAAACTTTGAATACAAGATGATGTAAGTAAACCATGCCAGTGGCAATACTTCACAGCTTGCTGTGCTTTTTCATAATGAGCCCTGAACCATTCTGTGCTGTGGTCCAACCTGAACTTTAAATGAGTTTAAAACAGACTTGTATGCAATGGTTAGACTAACTGCTGTGTCAATTATTATTTGAATAGAACTAAAAATGTAAAATTCATAAATAAGTTAACAATTTTAATTTATGCTTTTAAAGATTTTATGAAATTGTCCATCTGTCCAATTTACACCACTTATCCAATAAACAAATTTCAACACTTTCTGTGGCATCTCAATTACCTCAACCTGCATAAAGATTTTTATAAGAAACAACAATGAGGGAGAGTGCAGCATCTAACATTCAAAACACAAAATAATCCTGAACAGTTCTGTTTCACAGAAACGACAAGTAAGGGAATCAGTGAGTCAGTTCATATGTGTCTGTTTAATTTGGATATAATCCAGAAGTTTTTACCTCAGTTGTGATTTGTCCCAGCCTTGTAGTGACAGACAGGCTTTGTTTGAGCAGGAGGCCATAGAAGGTGTTGCTGCTGAAAGCCTCCAAATCCACCTGGTGTTCATAATCCCAGAACTCATTTAAGACATCTGGGCAGGCTGCTTTAAAAAAAAAAAGTCAGTTAAAAAAGGGAGAGAAAGACAGATGATAAAGGTATAAAATTTATTTTGAATCTCCTCAAGACATTACTTTGAAGAACATGAACAGTGCTCTGCAAAAGTATTCATAACTGTTACACTTTTTGTGAAATTGCTACCATAAACCTTAATGTATGTATGTTTCAGTGAGTTTCAGTTTATTGTATTGGGATTGTATGTGATAGATAGACAATCACAAAACAGTGCATGTTTGGAGGAAAATGTGGAATGCACATGTAGTCTGGTCCTCCAGTCAGTACTTGGCAGCACTTACAGCTAAGAGTTTTTTGATGTCTCAACCTTGTTGCACATTGAGAGAATTTTTTTTCTTTCCAGAACAGCTCAATCTGAATCAGACTGGATAGAGGCCATGTTCCAGTGTTGCCATGTATTTATCTCTCTTTACCTTCCCATCACCTTTGATCAGCTTTCTTTGCCTAGCTAAAGAAAAGCATCCTTAACCATGATGCTGCCACAACCATGCTTTGCTTTGGGAATTGTGATTCAGGGTGATGCACATTATTAGTTCTCCACCTCGCAAAGTGTGTGCATGCTGGCCAAAAAAAGTTGAAGTTTTCATCTCATCTAACCAGATCACCTTCTTCCACATGTTCACTGGATCCCCTAAATTGCTTGTAGCAAACTTTGAGTCTTCTTCTGGCCTGCTTACAAAAATTACTTTCTTCTTTATCTTCCTTTATAACTAAATTCTGCTGTAAACGTCACCACACCTTTATCACAGACCTATCTGTGTGTTCCTTGGTCTGAATGATGCTGATAGTCCACAAATGTAGTTGAACATACTCTTTGAGGCCCTCACAGATCAGTTGTATTTTACTTCCACTTCACAATTTTTCACAACCACATGTTGATCTATCTAAGAGAGTGTTGATAAAATACAGTAAAGTTTGTGGTTATAAAGGTAAACGTTGTGGACAAATTTAAGTGATATACATAATTTTGCAAGGCACCTTGTAATAAGCTGCGTAACAAAAAGAACATTAAAAGCTGTTGTGCATGTGTGCACCTGTTTTGAAACATCTACTCTGGTGTAAAGTTCTGCTAAGTTCTTCTTTGTAATGACGGCAGAAGCTGAACAATAATAAACTGAAGAAGGACCCTTTGATGACACGCTTAGACTGTTTTCCTTTGAACTTTAAGTTAATGTATACATGCTATCAGCTGCATGACGTCAGCTTTCTCAGCAGTAACTGGTTGGATGGGTGCACCACCCAGAGGTCAGTGTCAGTGTTGCGTAAGAAGCCACTGGGGTCTTCAAAGTACCTCTGTGTTTAGACAGAATCTGGGGCTGGTACACGTTGCAGGTACATTTTTCTACATGGTGCACATCGCATTTGAATGTAAGTAGGAAACAAATTGGCCCGTAGGCTTTTATTGAATGAGTAAATGATCAAAATATTCAACCTGGCTGAATGGAGTCCTTCATTAGTCTAGCTTGTTGATTTCGATGGGTCTTCCTAATTGTGAAAATCCTTGAGCCTTTTGATGCATAGTCATCCATTTGGTAGGCCACCTGCAACGACCGATACCTCGCTTTGATTGGCTCCTTTTCTGGCCACCCATACTCCTGGAACATAATCTACACAAAATACGCGTTTTAACGTTATTTTGAATTATTTGTGAACATCTAAAGGCCTTGTGTGCTTAAAACACTAACCAGCAGTGCAACACATAAACAGAGAATGACCACAGCTCCAAAAAGCAGCCCACCAGTCACCAGCCAGTCCGGTCGAAGTAACAGATCACGTCGTCTGCTGATTCCCATTTGGGTCAAATGTCGTGGGATAGTTGGGAAGAAGGCCCCAGGCTCATAACACTGGCCCCCTGCAGGCATAACTCGCACATACTGAAAGTAATCGCAATCAATAGTTAGCAACACTTTACCATTTATAACTTGTGTCAAAAAATTTATTAGGTCCCCTGCTAACCTTTCTCGTGAAGATCTGCACCTATATCACTGTCTTGTCATGTTTTAAAAATGTTTTCTCTATCATTAGATTGAGAGCTCAATACGAGGTAACAGATCTCATTTAATTTCTTTGAAACAATCAAGTTTCTAACTAAAAAAACACACCGAGTTGCATCTCGACAAATGTTTAACAAGATTTCAGTTAAATTAATGAGTATTGTTATTATTTATTGGGGTTTTTATGAACCGCTGCACACAGCTTGCCATGGGCCTCTCTTACTCCAGTGATATGTATGTATTTTTGGCTGCATCAGCAGGGGTGGAGGTTTTGTTTTTCTATGCAGCTAAGGATTGCCTTTGATTATGTATGCTGAGCTTCAGCTTCAGTTAATACAGCTAGAAACCACCAATCAGGCTCGAAATCTGGGTGTAGTGACGGACTCAGACCTGAACCTGAGGCACATAAAGACAGTAACAAGGTCAGCCTTCTATCACCTAAAGAACATCTCCAGGATTAAAGCACTAATGTCTCAGCAGGACCTTGAAAAACTAATTCATGCGTTCATCTTTAGTAGAATTGATTACTGCAACGGTGTCTTCACAGGTCTGCCTAAAAAGTCGATCAGACAGCTGCAGTTGATCCAGAACGCTGGTGCCCACGTCCTCACTAGAACAAAGAAAGTGGAGCACATCACCCCAGTTCTAAAGTCCTTACACTGGCTCCTTGTAGCTCAGAGAATAGACTTTAAAATACTTATGTTAGTCTATAAATCACTGAACGGCTCAGCACCAAAATACATTACAGACTTGTTGTCAGTGTATCAACCACCCAGACCTCTCCGGTCTTCTGGCTCAAATCTACTCTGCATACCCAGAACCAGAACCAAACATGGAGAAGCAGCTTTTAGTTCTTATGCTCGACTGATCAGGAAAAAATCAGGAAAATAAAAACTTATTTGTTTAGAGTGGCCTTTGAATGTGTGATCTAAACATTATTGGTTATGTTTTCAGTCCAATTTTCCTTTCGTTTTCTTATCCATCATTCTATTCTCTTTATTTTTAAATTACCTCTGTTGTTTGATTTTCTGTATCATTGTAATGTTTTTTCCTTATGTACAGCGCCTTGAGTGCCTTGTTGCTGAAAAGCTCTTTATAAATAAACTTGACTTGACTTGACTTGACTTAATGTAAGAAAGAAGTTTTAATTTTTGAATTAAGGTATACCATGTGTTTATGATGATTGCTGCTAAGTGTGAAGACGTAAACTCCAGGTTGGCTGAAGACCACGGAAAAGAAGGTAGGAGGAGTCCAGGACAGCGTCAGCTTTTCTTCCAGCAGCCTGAATGTGCCCCAGTCAAAATTGCTGTTGGTGTTGTAGAGACTTTCACTGAACGATGTGCAGAGAGGATAAAAGAATGTCAAAAATATAAGTAGTAAAAAACTTGAAACAGTCAATCTTTAAAGAGTCAAGCATCGGACTTACACATCATACAGGGGGTAATGGTGTGTGTTGACAGTGAACAGTAAAATATCCCCCAGATGGAGACATGTTGTCGGGTTGAGAACTCCAAATCTACTTAGACTCTGTTTCTCAATACCACTCAAGTCTTTGTTCCACTCTCTGAAATGAAGTTCCCTTATTGCATCACTGATATTTCCCACGCCATTGACCTCATCCAAGACCTCATAATCTTCTTCTGTAAATCGGTAATGCAGAACATCATTAATGCAATGATTCAGTTTGCATGTGTTGAGAATTTCCATGTAGTCATTATTATTGTCATTGGTGTGCGTAGTATGTAGCAGTGACAAACCGTCTGAGCTTTGTTTGGTGTCTGGAAACAGGTGCCGAATTTCCTCTGGGAGGCCACTGAGGAGGCCAAAGAATCCTGCCTCTGCAGTTGTGATACAGATGAAGAAGAAAAAGGGGGTCATGAGTGTCACAGGGAACCACAAAGAAATCAGCTGCTGGATAGAAAAAACCCTATTGTCTATATGTCTGTAAATGTTTGAAAAAGTGTCTCCACCTGTTGTCTGAACAATATAGACAGGATGTAAGGATTTGTGATGAGTGTGGCACTGCAGAGTCCCTTGAGAATCCCACATTTCAAAAACTGTCTTCAGCACACTGCCTGAGACGCTTGACACCTGCAGGCACACAATAACAGTGTTTGCCATAAATAGGTCAATGCAACACAAGATATAAAGCTGTAGTTTACACAATGAAGGTGACATTGCATGCATGTATGTGTTATCTGAACAGGCTTTGTCCCCTACAATGTCCATTGTGTTTGTTTCAATAGAAATGCAAGGATATACATATGTGCAACAACTGAGGAAAACATTGAATCCTTAAAATATAGGATAAAATTCAATCTTTTGGCAGATTTTATCAGTATTGATGTAACTCTATTCTCCACCTGACTTTCATGGCTCCATGTCAGAGCCATATCTTGATCATATGTGCACTGGAGCTTCAGATGGCTAGTTGGCTTCCTCCTGCATAGGCCTCCACATGCAGCTCTGCCAGGAGGCTCTTTGCAAACACACAAACCCAGCTCCCTGTCATAACCACGGTAGTCCTCTGCACTTTGGCACACCTGCAGAAAAAAACACAATGCAACCTTTATTACCTGTAAGTTTTCTAATGAATTCCTCTGAAACAACACAGATATGAAATCATTAATGAGCAAAAGTCACAGGAAGCAGTTCATAGTTAAATAATAATTGGACTTATTAAGCTTAGAGGTTTGTAAGGTTTATGGGGTAAAGGGCAAAGACATCCAGGTTGTACTCATTACCCTCAGTAATCGTAGACTATGTGTTTACTTTGCATGTTCTGTAAACAGGACACAGTTGTTGCGTCTCTTCTGTATGAGTTTCCTGTCTCGTATCATTTTGTAAAAGATAGACCAACAACCTTTTCCCTACTTCTTCTTTAGTGTGTGGCAGTCCCTATCACAAGAATTTACCTCATCTTTGCAGTGAAGCGACCACTGGTTCTGGTCCAAGCATTCCCCATATTGTGTGCGAGATTTCCCATCTCTGCAGACACTGTACACTTGCTGCACACACATTTCTCCGTCACTGGTGGGTTGATATCCGATGGTGCAGAGGCAGCGGCCGTCGGTGCTCTATGTAGTAAAAAAAGGATAGAAAGAGGTCCAAGATATGGTCTGGAGGTTGGTTCAAATGACCAACACAATGACTTAATGCAAGCACAGACGTGGCACTTTCAGCTCTACTACAACTTCCTGTCTGTATCACCTTCTACATTTATGGTTGCTGACAAATTACACTCTGCTCTTTCTGACTTTTCTAGGGTGCTGCTGGGATACTAATAGGTATCCAATAAACATTTACCCAGTGTCTCTGATTCCCCCCCTCTTACCCTATAGTTATAACTTGCATACAAAAACTGGGCTGTATGTTGAAATCTGTATGTTGTCACCCTAAACCTACATAGGGATGAAGTTATCAGAGCTGTAGTTCTTTTTTTAACTTCCAATTAGCTTTCAGCTACAGATTTATATGCTGCTCAGTTAAATTGCACAGGATAAACGTAATAATAAAGGGGCGAAAATATTTAAAATTCTGTATCAAGGTCTCATTTTTTACATCAATAAAACCTGGCATTTTAAGAGAGGTGTATAAACTTTTAAGATATACTGTAAGTATCCAGTAAGTGCTCCATAAATAGCTTTTTAGATATTGCAACCATATGTATAAACACAAGTGATCTCCCACAGATAAGTTGGCAAAATCTCATTCTCTTGATCCTGAGCTGATGAGAGGAGAGGTCAACACCTATGCAACTGAAGCTACCTGGGAAACTTGATCCTTCTGTACAGTAACACTATCTGGAACTCTCCTGGCTTGAAGCTACAGATTGTTTATCGTCTAATATTTCTGAGTGACAGTCAGGAAATTGCTCCTTTCACTGTATTCATGCGGAAAGACCAATATTACAACAAAAAAGAAATCATAGGCTTTATAAATAAGAGCATTCCCTCATTTTAAAAGTAAGTAAGAGTACTGTACTGTGTTGCTAAAGATAAGCAGTCTTGAAGTGGATACTTCTACAATCTGCAAGAATTACTGTGCTGATCCCTGTACCTTGTAAGACCACTTGAACAACAAACATGGAAACAACACCTGAAAACTCTGTCCCTCTCGAGGGCAGATGCAAACATCCTGGCCAGACAAAGGCTGGAGAGCCACAGGACCACAGGCCAGGGGGGATAACAAGCCTGGTCGAGGGCAGTAGTGGTGTGGAGGACACTTCAGACAGCTTTCTTCAGACACAGCTCCAACAGTTGGCCCGTATGTGCCCTTAGGACAGGGGACTGGACCGAAGCTGGCTGGAGGACAGTAGAAACCTAATATGTGCAAAAACATGTCCGTCTGTTTTGCCATTTGATGACAAAAAAGAATGCAGTGGGGAAAGCTTACCTGGCTGACAGTGCAGACCTTCCTTGTTTTGTTGACCGATGTTCCTTTCATGGGCCATTGCGCTCAGCACCACACCTAATAGCCAACCAAACCACATGCATCTGCATGTTTGCATTATTTTTTCAAATAACGACTTGCTGAAAAAAAACTTTGAACAAACACCTCTGTTTTACACAAAAACCATGTCGTGATTTGTCCATGGTCCTTGCTTTGAAAAGAAAATCAGATGTAATACTCCAATGACAAAAATTCTACAGTCCTCTCCAGAAATGACTATACAGCCAGCTGGGTAGTCTGCATAGCTTTCAGTGGGTAGCTGAATGATTTATAAGGCCAGTAAGGTAAGGTGACAGTGACATGAAAGTGACTGCTCAAAGGAAAGCAGCAGGGGGAAAGAAAGAGCCCCTGCCTGCTTCTGGAAGATCACCTTACAGCATTTATTGTTGTTAATAGGTGTCTGCATATTAATTTATTCCTTTGTGTTTTGATTCCTGGTTTATTGCTTTGTTCCCTGTACTTTTAGATTTATTCTGTTAGATGTTTGGGTTTCTTTGCATCCCAGTTCAGCTCTACTCATGTTAATTAGTCTCTCTCCCTCAGCTGCCCCACTTTCCTTCTGTCACAGCAGCTCCACATCTTATTGCTCTTCTGGTTTGCTTTCATTTCTCCACTCATCACTCAGCATTTAAGCTTATCGGTTGTCATGTTCTCCACTGGATTCTCTTGTTATTCCTCTGTTTCCATGCCCATTGTTCTGCCTGTGCTCTTAGTCCTGTTCTTGTGCTCCCGGTCTTGCTCTCCTTGTGCTCCACTGTAAGTTTTGTGCTTTTCCTTTTTTAACTTTTCCTTTTTTAATTCAACTTCACCATGTTCATCCAATATTCCTGTCTGCACTTGTCAGGCAGGAATGTTGTGGAGTGAACCTATGTGCACTCCACAAACCTGACACAAAGTGGCTTCAACCATGAAAGAAACACAGTCAAATATACAAGCACTGGGCTAGGAGTACTTTCTATGAGAAAGAAAATCAGAGAGTACCCATACATTATGGCAGCAAAAGCTCCATAATTGACTCTTTTTATTGGACAAAACCAAAGACAGTACTATGTGTGCACGGTTTGTCAATGGCAAATGGCTGCATCCAGGAAAGAGGCTAACGTTTAATCTGCACTTTTCTACAGACATTAAACACACAGGACTAATGACTTATTTCAGAAACTTAGATTTGCCTGTCTCTAACTACAAAGTAAAATAAGATCATTGTATTTGTGGCTAAAAGCTGACAGGTCTGTTGTGTGATAAAATGCTCTTTGAATGTGTGAGCTAATCCTGTCTAAATGCACTGCAGTCAAAACTGTTCAATCAAGCAAATAGTCCATTTGTTACAGATATAGACTGCTATGTAAAATCACTACAAACCTTCGATTGGTAGTTCCTTTGACCCTAATATCTACATGTTTGTGCAATAATCAGTGTCAAATGGTTGCCCTTTGCTCCATAGTAAAATGTGAAAAAAGCTTGTGCTATTGATATGAAGAATTGTTAGTTGGCTGGTCATTTCAACCCAAGTGTTAGATAATAAATTGTATTATGTAACTATTTCTTCACTTGTAAACTCTGTCATTTGAGTGTACTAAGTTTTCTTTTTTTTAAATAAATTTATCTGATTTGTACTGACTCAACCAATGGCCAACTCAGTGGTGCAGAAAACAGTCAACAGGCCTGTTTTCATTGTCAGTAGTCAAGGTCTTACTAAACTCTGTTATTGTGGTGAAATAAATGTGAGACTTTGGATACCTGGAATAACCTACATAGGGGATTTCATCACGATAGCCATGGACTTTGACCCTGCAGTGACGGCTTGCAGCTTATCTAACTGAACCGGACTCAACTTTTACCCAGATCTCCATGTTGGTTGTGGCACAACCACGTAGAAGTAAACAGATTGAATCATGCATAGTATAAAAACATTTTACGAGCTGTGAAATAATTTATTTCTTTCATGAAAGAGTCAAACGTAATCAGTTGCTCTGGGGTTGTGAACAGATAACACAAGGCATGACATTCAGAGCTGTTTGAACAACAGCTCTTGGTCTAAAGCTCAATAACGCTGATTGCTGCTCAGCTTAAAAACCATAAAAGATAAAGCAAAATGCATAAGAATCTACAACCTGCACCGGTTTATAAACACAGGATACCAAGGTAGCACAGAAACATTTAAATCTTTTCTTTAAATTTGTGCCTCTTTTTTTAGCTTATTTTCTTGAAATGAAGAGGCTAAAACTATTGTCAATTAAGCTGTGCTGTTTAGTCCAATCATAAACATACTGGAATCCAGTACCTGTTTTACCAAAAATATTTATATCACCCTCTGCGACTCAAAAAGCGCTGCACACTCAATAATGTAGCCTTTTTATCAGAAGTGAATTTTACCTACAATTCATCGAAATTAAGTTCTATGACGATTGAGCAGCAGATAATCACTGTGACCTCACACAATGTTTGTGATAGTGTGTATATTGTGTTTGATAATCAATGTGACCATCCACGTGTTAACTGTTGACACAGGCAGAGTTTGGGCAGCCTCTTTGATAACAAGGACCTTTATAAGTCAGAAGAGAAGAGTCAGTCCACATACCCCTGATCTTAAGGTAAAGACCTGCTTCTCTGTTGTGTACTGATCTTCCTCTTGTTCTTAGTAAGGAATATGTAAAAAATAAGTAGATTTGCCAAATGTGTTTGTTCTTTTTTGTAATTCTTAACAGTTTCCCTTATGTCACTTTTGCAGAGAGATAAACATGATTCTGAAATTAGTAATCTTCACCCTGTCGCTCTCATCGACTTTAGGTATTTTTTCCTTTTTAATGTCTTTGTTTTTTGGATATTTATTTATTTTTGGTTTAATTTTTGATTATTTCTTACCTAAAACTATGTATTTCTTTGTCTACAGCTTATCCTTTGCACAGTGACTCCAGGGAGGCAGCCTGGGTTGACTCAAAGGCTAACCACGTATATGACAAGACAGACCTCTCAAAAGACGTGCAGTAAGTTGACTAAACTAGCAGCTATTGGAAAGTCAATAAAAATAAATTCTCCAGTGCCTTATGAAAGTATTCATACCCTTTGAACCTTTTCAAATTGTGTGACATGCACTTGTACTCAGTACTCCTAAGTCAATTTTTTGTAAAACCACCTTTTGCTATTAGGTCTGGACTTTAGTAGGCCATTCTAATACATGAATATGCTTTGTCCTTAATCATTCCATTGTAGCTCTGGCTGTATATTCAGGGTCTCTGTCCTGCAGGAACACATAGAGATTTGTATGTAGGCAAAAAAGTTCAGTTTTGGTTTTAACTGACCAGAGCACCTTCTTCCTCACGTTTGCTCTGTCCCCTAAATGGCATGTTGCACACTATAACTGAGACTTTTTCTGACTTTCTGACAACAATGACTTTCTTTTTGCCACTTTTCCATAAAGCTCAGATTTGTGACCTAATAGTTTTACTGTCAACAGATTGTCCCACCTGAGCTGGGGATCTCTGCAGCTCCTCCAGTGTTACCATAGCCATCTTAGTTTCACATCTATCTTATATTCTGATTGCCCGGCCTGTCAGTTCAGGTGGACCGCCATGTCTCGATTAGTTAGCAGTTGTGCCATTTTCGTTCCATTTGTTTGGGGATACAAAAATACCCCTAAGTGAAAGACACTTTTCAGATTTTTAATCATTAAAAGTTTTAAAAACGTAAATAGTTTTTCTTCTATTTTACAATAATACACTAATTTGGGCTAACACATAAAATACGAATAAAATACATAGAAGTTTGTAGTGGTAACATGATAAATCGTAAAATAAGTTCAAGGGGTGTGAGTACTTTTGTAAGGCACTGTGTTATATTTGATCTAAAATGGCATAGATATATTTATAAATCATGTAAACTGTATATCAGGGTGTTTAAATATAATGGGTTCAACAGGGGAAGGATTTAATATGCATTTCCTTCCTCCTGTTTTATTTTAGGCGTGTTCATATAAAAGATTCATTCATTCATTCATTCATTCATTCATTCATTCATTAGGTTACATAAATGTTTTCTCTTTCTTTCTTTAGTAGGATTTACAAGAGCATGATAGATAGTAGTGGTCTTTACACCCTTGAAAGTTATGACATCAAACATCCCCTTGCAGAGGAAATGCAGCGCAAGCTAACCATGGAGTCAGAGCGCCTGCGTGCCCGTCTGCGCCAGGAGCTGGCCGAGCTGCGGGAGAGGTTATCTCCATCTCCAGCACATCTCAGCGCCATCCTGGACAGCATGAGGGAGCGCTTGAATCCCCTCACACAGCAGCTCCAGAGCTCCTTCAGCAGCAACACCCAGGATCTGTGCAGTCAACTTAGACTGTATCTGCAGGGCCTGGAGAAAAAGGCGACTAAGGCAGAGGCCAGTCCTGCTCTCTATCAAGAAGCTTTCCAGGGAATTAGCCAAACCCTGGACCTCAGCAGTATTAAATTAGCCGGCCTCATCAGTGACTTCCAAACCTCAGCAAATGGTGTGATTGAACATTTGAAGCAAAAAAGTGATGCTGAAGAAGGCACAGCTGGTTCAGAGGTCTGGCAGGCAATGAGCTCCAAGCTGGGGCAAGATCTGAATTCACTGAGGGAGGAGGCACAGAGCAGGGTGGGAGCTCTCAGAGCACAGCTGGAAGCTCTGCTGGAGTCTTCTCAGCCTCCTCAGACTGAAGTGGCAGATGGTTTGGAGCAATTCTGCCACAATGCAGCTCTGCAGAGTCAGGTGCTGCAGGCCCGGATGGAGAGGCTGTTTATAGGTGTGGAGGAGGAGGCTGGAGGCACCTCGGCCCTGCCGCTGCCTTCTTCATCTATGCAGGAAGGTGGATCTTTGCGGGAAGACTTCTCAGTTAAACTCTCTGCTCTGATCCAGGATATTATGCACTCTATGCAGTAACAAAAATATGCACTTAACCAAACAAAATCATAACCATTCATCTTCGTTTTTGTCATTTTATCAGTACGGAAAACTGCTTGTAAATATGACTTAAAGAAAAATGCATAAATTCGGATGAATCGTTTTTTTCTGTATTTGAATGATAAAGTATTCTTACCTTTTTTACTCCATGTATAAGTTGCTACCTTTGTAAATTATCTTGTTATACAACTGTAAAAACAACATGTAAGAGTTTTGCTGTGTGTCTTATCAGTAATTTAAGAGAGCAGAACTATAATCACTTCATTCACTTTTATTTAAGAAAGACTGTCTATATTTAAACAAAAGTCCTTTCTACCATTATTGTGAAAGATTTCTAAGCATAAGGTCACATAATACATGCTTGGCAGAAAGGTTTTACAACCATGTCAAAAAGAAAATTATGATCAGGCATTTCAGTTAAGCTCTCTGATCGGATCCAGGGCATGTGCATTTTGCCCTGCGCACTTAAACAAACATCTAAAGTAATCAGTTTTCACCTGTATTCCTGCTCAGAATTTCTGCTTGTTTGTTTGCCTCTGTTCCAGTGTGGAAAGCTGGTGGTAAATATGTCTAAATGATTGAATGCAAGAATTTAGATGATTCAGTTTGTAAATGATGGAGTAAATATTTGCATCTCTATTTTACACAAATGTAAAAAAAAGTTGTTGCCTGTGTAAAGTATACATTATTGGTAAAACAAAGAGTTAAGAACCAAGATTATGCTGTTTTGAGTTTTATTTAAGAAAGATTACCTATATTTCAAGACTATTAAACATGAATCTATCTATCTATCTATCTATCTATCTATCTATCTATCTATCTATCTATCTATCTATCTATCTATCTATCTATCTATCTATCTATCTATCTATCTATCTATCTATCAAGTACTGCTCTGAGGAGTGACCAATATTGCTTAGAGTGTAAACTTAAACTGAACTGGACTTTAAAGAGTCTTGACCTCAACCTAGTAGAACACATTTGGACAGAATAAGAGCAGAGACTACAAACCAGGCTAAATGTTCAAGTGCCTGACCTAACTATAAGCTTCTGGTAGAATGGTAAAAATGTCCCATAAACACACTCCTTAACCTTGTGGAAAACCTTCCCAGAGGTGTACTCCTGTTCATGTATGTGTAAATGTAACTCAACCAGTAATTTTGATCATAGAAAACAGGAAAAAAAATTGTCTGATTGAATGTCAAACAATGTAAAGGAAGGTGATGCATCTTTTTATGCAGTGTATGTAAAAATCTCATTGTAGGTTTGTCTCATCTACGTATGTGTTGATGTCTAAGCTGGTCCAAATCAAGAATAGAAACATGTGAAAACACAACCCTATTTGTGTTTTCACAAAAAGAGTAAGAATTTCATAATTTCTCAGATTGTGTTTTAAAGAGTATATGTTCAGTGTAAAATCACTCAGGTCATGGTTTAGCAGATTGAGTTTTCTACATTTTAAAGTATAAATGATCAGATGTAGTCCAGATCCCCAAAAATCTGTGAAGTACAGTAGACCTTTAGTTTTTCAATGAACTAGAATCCGCACTTTTTTTACAGTGTTAACGCTGACAACACAGACAACACAGAGGTCTACCAACTCCCCATTGACTGGAGATGCAAACTGCAACAGAAATCTTGTTTTTCTGCACAACTGACAGTTGATTTTTTCTCTTTGTCCTGATCACTCCCTCCCCTTCTAACGGAATTTCACCCTGGGTAATGAGCCATGGTCCAATATCATAAACTTCCATAGATTTTGGTTAAGGTATTTTTAGTCAGACAGTTAAGAGTGCGTAATCAAGATGATTTAAAATGTTAATTCATTTTTATTTAAGAAAGATAATCAATATTTGAATTAAAGTCCTTCAAACCATTTTGTGAGAGATTTCTTTAGTATAATGGCACAAAAAAACATGTAGCAGGGAGATTTTACAAGCATTAAAAAAAAGAAAATTATTATGAGGTGTTTTGGACATCCAAGATTTAATAATAATAATAATTCTTAATATTTATTTTTCACAGTCCAGCTTTTCTACTCTTTATAATCAGCAGAGGCCAAATTAATCCAAAGGTACAGAGAGAAAAAGTTACAGAAGATCCCACAACATTCAATTGGTTTATCTCCTCCTGAAGAAACAACACTTTAACATAAACCTAAAGTTATCTGATTAAAGAGATGAAGCAACGATAATTTGCTCAAGCGCCCAGCCTAATAATACTACTTCAGGACAAACCAGCCACCATGTCAGGCACCAGGACAGCAACCGATCCAAACATTAGCCACACCCCCAGGCTGGTTGCATCCACACCAGCACTCGCTGATGTTACAGTATTGCCTGCAAAAAAGATAAGATCAACCGTCAATATTATATCTCAGATTTTTCAGAGTATTAATATACATTTATGGATGTGTAAATAAATAAATGATCAGAAGTATAGTTTACTATATTGCTGAATGAATATCAAGAAATGGACATTATTATATTTCAAACCTTGTTTGGCAGTGTACAGAGGTCCAACTGAGATGGTGGCTGAATCGCTACTTTCCCCTCCATAAGGAGTCAAAGATCTTTTTCTTCTGGCGTCACAAGCCTACGAAATGCAGGTAAAGTTTTCACTCACCATATAATCATTTGGTTATTGTTACAGTGAATCGCTAAAGTATTGAACTTTTCCCATTTTGTTTTGTTACAAACTTTAATGTATTTTACTGGGATTTTATGTGACTGACCAACACGAAGTAGTGCATGATTTTCAAGTTGAAGGAAAGTGATAAGGGTCATTCAATTTTTTAATAAATAGAGTAAATATTCTTAACATTGTGATGTGCATTTGGATTCAAACTTCTTTACTTTGATACATTTATGTAAAATACAAACTCACCTGTTTATTAATTTATTCCTGTGTTTGAAGTAGTGTTAGCTGTTTTGAAAAGGCCTCAGGGGTTTGCCAAAGAACATTAGTCATCAAATACCATCATAATGACCAAGGCACACAGCAAACAGGTCAAGGAGAAAGTGGTGGAGGGGGTTAAAAGAGGGAACTGGTCAATCCATCATTCAAAGATGGAAAGAGTATGGCAGACAGGGCTGGACACCTACAATGAAATGCCAGGCAAGGCAGACAAGAAGGAAGCAGCGGAGAGGAGCATGGTAACTCTGGAGGAGCTGCACATGTCCACAGCTGAGTTGAGAGAATTTGGACAACTATTAGCCCTGCGCTCCACAAACCTGACCTTTATGGGAGAGTGGCAAGAAGAAGATAATTGTTAAAAGAAAGCTTCAAGAAGCCCTGTGTGCCGTTTGCCATAGGCAATGTAAAGGGCATCTTGATTCGAGGAAGCTTTTACTGAGCAGAGACAGGGAAGCTGGTGAGACATGATAAATAGGAGGCAATCCTGAGATAAAACCTATTAGATGCTGCAAAAGACTTGAGACTGGGAGATAAGTTCACCTTCCAGCAGGACCCTAAAAATAGAGCCAGAGCTGCAGTGAACTGGTTTAGATCAAAGCATGTTCATGTGTGAATAATGGTCTAGTTAGATCCAGATCTCAATTCAATTGAGAATTGTAGACAAGGCTTTAAAAATTCACAGATGAAAGAAAGAATGAATGGGTAAAACTTTTCCGTCTGTAATCATTCGGAGCTGGTGGAGATATTCCCCAAAAGGCTGTAATTGCAGCAAAAGGGGCTGAACACAAATGCATGCATTTGTGTTTTGCAAAAGTGTTTAAAAATATATAGAAATTTACTTTTACCTTACAGTTATGCACTACTTTGTGTTGGTTTATCACATTACATCCTAGTTAAATTCATTTGTATTTGTAATGTAAAAGGTTAAATACTTTTGAAAAATCTTTTTACGTTTTGTAGTATTTCTTTTTTTTTACTCTCAGCTGTTTAAATATAATTATAATTGGTTTACATGAGATAAAGCAGTACATATATACAGAGATTCACTTTGGATCGATATGGCAAATGATTATCATGCAGTTTGACGCATTATTACATCACTTTACAGCATCAAATGTTTGGGATTGTGTACAATCTTTCTACAGAGTTTTGTTTGTCTCCAAAATTGTCTTGAAACCTTCCATTTCTGTGTACTATTGCTCTCAGATCTTTATTGTTTTGTTGCCATAGTGCATTTTTGCCTATCTTTACAGTAGTCAACTTACAGACAGCAGCACTTGACATTTGCTGGGCTCACACAGTCTCAGTATGCAGTGTAGGTAGATGCTGGACTTCTCCTGGTCTTTGTGCTGGACAAAGCGGAACGCCTCAAAGTTGAACCAGGCCACGTTGGAAAGGCCGTTCCTTGTCACAGATGTCCTTGTTGATACCTTGCAGCTGGGGAAGAGTAAAAATTAGTTTAAGGAATTTTTTAAGATGTCAAGACAATTCAACGTTTGGTTTTATTCAGCCTTCCCTACCCAGCAAAGAAGTTGTACTGGTCCTTCTGAGTCATGTTGTAAGGACTGGGAGTTGCAAAGCAGTGATCGAGGAGAACGTTGAAACTGGAAAGAGGATAATCAGTGAGGAGAGGAAAAAACTTTAGACATTTATCTTTTTATTAGGAGTATTTTGAGCCAGTGAGTGAAAAAATCTAACAGAATTCACTCACTTTCCTGTGAGATTAACAGCCTTCACCTCTACAAAGACTTTGGTTCGCAGCTCAAGTCCTGTTGAAGGTACAATCAACGGATACCTGTAGTCTGTGTCCTGAGGAAATATGGTTTGTTAAACCAGATCAGTGACAAAACTCATTTCCTGTGTTAAAGAACTGTGAAATTGTACCTACATTAAAAACACTCATTTTTAGCATATCAATGAAGCTTCCGTTATTGCTAGTGGTTGCCACAGAGACTGAGGAGCTAAAATAAAAAATCGCAGAATAGAGAAGCTTTACTGAATGAATTTTCAAATAAACTGAATGATTTTGATAGTGAATTAATAGTCAGTGCTACTCACGCTACAATCTCTGTGTTGTTGATGAGATACTCCAGAGGGTAGCGGCAGGAGAAATAGTAATACAGGTCTGTGGAGTAGCTGATGATCCCTGCATCTGATTTTGGGGTGTCAATGTATGATGTTATGATAACTGACTGGATATTTGAGAAACTACTGAAGGGACCTGCAGGATCTGGAACTTCGTCCACGATCTAAACATGAAAGCACAACATAAATTCAGCTCATCTCCACTTTCACCCTTACATCTCCTCAGCATGTAAGTATCTTCCGTCATGGCCCAAGAGACATGTTCTGACCTGCAGAGACTGGCGGCAGGAGTTATCCATACTGTTGTTCACTGGAAGGTGGTAACGGAGGATCGGAGGGTTCACGCTCTCATCGACAGAACCCAGACAAGCAGGGTTGATGTGGTTCCCATTGAGGGCCAGGGTGGAGGAATTGAAGCCTGCCCACTGGGCCGTGCACAGGTTGAGCTCTATGGTTATCATGGTGGTGCCGCATTGAACCGTCAGGTCTGAGTTGTCTGAAAAGATGCCCAAAGATAATTCAATTGATCTTTGTTATTTAATTTAGGTATAAATATAGATGATTAAATAGATACATTATTTAATATCATTTTAATGTCATATCAGAAACAAATGATGTTTTCAGTTTGTCTTTGTGTTGGTTTTGAATGACCTTTTTTGCACTATTATTGCTTATTTTGTATTATTACCATATTATTACCATACCATTGTTTGAATTAAATCCAGATTTAAGTTTAATTGCATTTTACCTATTTATTGAATCATTTTTAAGGTTTGAGTTTATATTGATTTTAGACATCTGAACTATCTTTACTTATTTATTTTTGATCAATTTATGTGATTAATTAACTTTTATACCAGTTTGTATTAAATGTAGATTGCAGTGTATTCTATTATTTAATTAGCTGTGACAATATTGATTTTAAATGTATGCATTTACTATGCTTTTTGATACATATTGCCATGATTAACTTGAATGAAATGCAGACTGTACTTCATGTCTATATTTATGTATTTAAAAATGTTGTTTATTTTTATTTTATTTTATCTCAGTGTGGTTAAGATCTGAATCTGTCTTTATGATTGGATTGATTTGATGATAAATGTCTGAATACATCATCATCAGGTATCTGTTTTTACCTGTAAAGTGCCTTGAGATGACAGTGAATTATTCTAATATTATTACACTATTTAGTTTATTTGCCATACTAATTTATTTCATGTAAGTGATTAATTAACTTGTAAACCAATTTCTTGGAAATAAATGTCATGTTTTACGTTAGTTCAAATTATACTATATAATTATTTGTTTGATCTTAGTTTGAACGATCTTATCAGGAGGTAAAATGTTTTTCTTCAGTTTTTTATATTCATTTATTGTCTCCTTGTTATCATTAACACTCTTTTTTTCCTCTGTAATTGAAAGCAGTATCTTCTCTATCATCTATGTATTTCTATTCATTTGTGAGGCTGTTTGTTTGGTTGTTTTTCCCCATATTAAGTCTTATAATTTAGCCCATTAGTTTGTTTTTGTCATTTGTTTGCATTGCTTCCTTCTCTTTGCATTGCTTCCTTCTCTGAATAGTATCTTCTGTAAAGCACATTGTTTTGCACTTGTTTTGTATCCAAAATAAGCTTTTGAAATAAAGACTGGCTAATATTCCCTTTAAAAATTAAAACATATTAATCTTCTCATGATGATCCTTACCTGGAGTCCTCTCATACACCGAGGAGCAGTTGTAGATACATAGAGCAGGCTGGAGGAGCACAGCCAGCAGGGGGAGACAGAGGAAAGGATTCATGCTGTCTGGAGGAGTCTTTTAGATTGGTTTAACCTGAAAATAAGAACATGGAGGCTGAACAGTAGGAGAACCCATCCACCTATGTTAGCTATAACCGGTTTAATAAATAACATTCCGCATCAACGATATGTTCAGTGTTTGTTTTTAGACGACTATCAGTGAGCAGAATTACCATGACGTGCAGCAGACTTCATAATCTTCTGATTGGTTTTGCACTATAAAATCAAACTCACTATAGGCTATAAACATGATCCAACTTAAATTTAAATTAAAGAGCCACATGATAATCTGAAGAGGGCCTTACCTTGCAGATACCTGTGTAGGTGTTGCTGAAGGATGCAGCTTTTATAGGTCATGTAAAACCTCAGCAGCCCTCCCTTTGAATAATTATAGATGGTGCACAGGCACAAACACTTACTTTCTGCACCTTGTGCATGCGTGCCATGACTTCTCATGTAGACAGCAACAGCTCCTGGCATGGTTTATTGTCAGATGTTCTTCCAGTGGATTATTGTGTCAGAGGGCTTTGACACAGATAGCCTCAGGTAAAACTATACATGTTGTTTCAGGTTTCTGTGCTTCAGAAAGGGTTTTTAACACCTGATGAAACAAAGATACCATATGGAAGTCTTTACTGACTACAATTTCCGCCAAAAGAAAAACTGAAATATGTATATATTAAATTCAAAAGCAGCTGATTCTATTGTCTAGGAACTTTTATATTGATAATCCCTGACTGGCTGTTCATCTGGGATTTACATATTCTTTGACATATTGCTCTTAGCCACTTTTAAAATGGGAAAGACAAGAGAACATGCCATTCAAGTAAGGCAGGAGTGTATGGATCCTCAAATGTCAGAAAATGTGTTCAAGCACATAGCTACTAGCTTGATTTTACCCATATCTACAGTTGGAGCAATAACAGAAAAATAAAATTACTGGAACTGTAGCAAACCAGACTTCGCAAAGACCAAATTTTAACTTAACACCTCGTCAAAGAGCAAGACGGTAAGGAAGGTAAAAAAAAAACTTAGTTAGAGAACTGCAGCAAAGAGGATTATGTTGGGGTCACCAAGTCTACATGACAACCATTATATATAAAGATATGTAAGTATATGTCCTATGAGATTAAGACCTAGCTTATCTGTAGCAAACCTTCTACTGCAAAACGAAATATCAATATAGGATGAAATACCTCATGTCCACTGTTAAATACAGTGATGGGCCTGTGATACTGTGGGTCTGTCTCTTTCAATGGCCCGGGTAACATTGTTAAAGTGCATTGCAAATTCTTTATTTATTAAAATATCACACAATTCTAAACAAATACCTGATGGAGTCTGCAGGAAAACTGAACATGAGGAATATGATAAGAGGAATGATCAAAGATTCCTGTCTCTGTTTGCTCCACCCTTATAAATTATTACAGAACAAGACTTTGGGCAGTTCTCGACGCAAAAATGGCATTGTATAAAGTATTCACACCAGGAGATCCAACAAGTGTGGCTTATGACTAAACCCAAAGTTATTTACACTCCTGAAAGATTTAGATTTACATTTCTTTTTATTCAGCCAAGACGTTTGTTCCAATAGGAAATGAAAAGACATTGTCAGAGGGGTAAAATAACCTCTCTCTTTTTATTTACATTTTAACAAAAAATGGCATGGTAAAAAGGATTTACCCCTTCTCAATAATTAATGGAACAATCATCATTGGTATTATAGCAATCCGATGCTTCTTATAATTGCTGGAGAGCTTTTTGCAGGTTTCCACTTGTGTTCTGACAGCTTATCTTTGGTGATGAGCTCCAAGTCTTTAAGGTTGGACAGCCTCTTTGCCATCACCCAATAGGAGTTTAGTGTGTAGACAAATAAACTTGCTTTGATAATAATAACAAAATCTAGGATGTATAATATTCTACCTTGTTTCATAAACATTTTGCCCTATTTAGGGATATTTAATAAAAATGTGCATATTATTTTCAGCTTTCAGTCACTTGATTGAATAAAACTTAAAAAATCTAATAAAATTGATATTTTAAGATTTTACAAACTATACAAACAGCCCATCTACTTTACGCAAAGACCATCAAATCTGTACGTCAAAATAATAACTTTAGACATCTACTCACCTTTCAGCATGATAGAGATCCCCTTCTTAAATCGTGGATTCATGTTTTGAGAACAAATCTTGAAAGTTGATCATAATTGCCGTGAGCAAGAAAGTGCTCATCCTTCTTTGTTTATTTCCCTTGTATGTCAAACTCCTCTGTGTTGTCTCCACAGTGCTGCAAAACAGGAACTCTACATAGCTACAGGCCACAATTGTTACTGTTCAACTCAGAACATCCTTTGTTCATCGGAAGTACAGAAAGAAAAGGAGTGCTAAAATCCTAACAGTGAGAAAAGTTATTTGTCACTGAATGCAAAGATGTATCAGTCTCATAATCTTATTAACCCGACTTTATTTAGCTGTTTAGAAACAGGTGCACTTGTCACTTTTTATGCACATGAGGCATGGTTTTTGCCTTATTTTTAAATATTCACTCTGCCCGCAGGGTGACCTGGAGAATATGATATGAATGAGAGTTTGTGTCCAAAAATAAATGGATCTTGGTCACAACTCAGAAAGGATGATGTGTTGCTACTTGAGATCCTTGGAGTCTACTTCCTATTGTCAGACAGGTTCTATTTAAGGGATTTAAACTCTACACTTCTGACAGTAATCAGGCTGGGGTGTGACTAGATTTTATAAGACCTGTAAATGAAATCAGTTCATATGATAGAAATACAAAGTTCTTCTCTATAAGCAATCATTCCATCCTTTATCAACACTGAGCACCAGATGAACACGTCCTGAAGAATGCGACGCTACCTAGATAACTAGTTCCTCATTAATCAGTTTAGTTCTCCAAAAATGTATTTAGATGTATTTTAGTGCTTTTTTAAATAATGCTTTTATTGAGTTATTTATGCTGTTATTATCTTTGTGATGGGATGGAAGAGAGCAATGTGTCTGTGCAGTGCAGCCCCTCTGTCCAAGGCAAATTCCTCCCATGGGAGATAAATAAAGAGAATAACAGGATGAGCCAGGTAGACAGAATTATGGTGACAATGTGCTGCAGCTATGTGTACAACTTTGCTACTTCCTTTAACAAAAAATGTCAACAGCCAATAATAACTAATAAAACAAACTTTCTTAAACACTGCAAAAAACATGAAAGACTATTTATGTTATCATACAAGGATGATTTTCAGATTTAACTGTTTATGCTGAGGACATAAATTAAACCCATAAAGTGAAAATGCAAGTTCCTGGTATTCCAAATCAAGTTAGTATGTGACCGCAGGCTTGCTGCCAATGCATATACATCTCCTGCATGTGAAAAAAAGTGCTAATGCTGTTTTTGTTCGGTCAATCAAATGTAACCTTGAAATGTCAAGTTTATCCTCAACATTTACACTTACATTTACCACTGACCAGCTGTATTCTCAACATACTAAGGTTAATTTCAAAAATAATCATCATCCTGATTTATTTTTGCTTTACGTAAAATACGTTTCCTGCTCTCTCCGCAATATGGCCTCAATTTTTAAATGTTCATTGTATTTCAAAACAAATATAGTACTTGGTTTGTTTACCTTGTGGCACCAACTAATGTGGAAGCAATGCTTTTGTAGACAAGAAACAGGATACTCTGGGATGTTTGGTAGGGGGCGATATTGTTATCTTTGGGCATGTGCACTAAACCAAGGCATTAGGGTATTAATTAGTGACCCATCTAAGCACAAATATAATGTA